>JAPYXV010004439.1:0-11381 GCA_028533065.1 Trachops cirrhosus
GTTGTTGTCCCTATCTTGGTTGTGTGAGGAGGCACAGTGCGTCTACCTATGCCTCCATCTTGGCTGGAAGTCCCCAAAATCCTAAAGATTTATACTTATGTTTTCTTCTGAGAGTTTTACAATTTTACCATTTACTTTTAGGTCTTTGATGCATTTTGAGTTATTGGTAATTTTTGTGTCTGGTATAAAGAAAGAGCATGTCTTTATTCATTTTTGTGTGTGTATATTCAGTTGTTTCAGCAGCATTTGTTGAGAATACTACTCTTTCCCTTTTGAACTATCTTGACACTTTTGTCAAGGGTTTATTTCTGGACTCTCAGTTGTATTTCTGGACTCTTAATAGAGCTACATATCTATCCTTATGCCAATACCACACTGTCCTGATTAGTGTAGCCCTGTAGTAAATTTTGAAATGGGGAAGTGTGAGTCTTCCAACTTTGTTCTTTTTCATGGTTGTTTTGGGTATTCTGGGTAGTTCAACTTCCATATGCATTTTAGGATAGTTGGGCAATTTCTGCTGAAAGAAAATAGCTGCAGTCTTGATGGGGACTGAGTTGAATCTGTAGACCAATTTAGGGGGTATTGTCATTTTAACAATGTTAAATCTTCTGGTCCATGAACATGGGATGTCTTTCTATTTACTTATGTTTTCTTTAATTTCATTCAACATGATACATATTTGTATTTATATTTACAGAGTAAGGTTATTATACTTGTGTTAAATTTATTCTCGAATATTTTATTGTTTTTGATGGTGTTATCAATGTGATTGTTTTCTTAATTTCAATTTTGGATTATTGCTAGATAGTGTTGAGAAATATAATTGATTCTCTATATTGATCATTTTTTATTTCTTATAGTTTTTTTGCAGATTTAAAAAGATTTTCTATATACAATACCATAGTATCTGCAAGTAGAGATAGTTTTACTTCTTCTAATCTGGTTACCTTTAATTTCTATTTCTTGTTTAATTGCCCTGGCTAGACCCTCCAGTATAATACTGAATAGTAATGGTAAGACCAAATATCCTTGTCTTGATTATAGGGGGAAAGCATTGAATGTTTACCATTACTTATACTGTTGGCTATGGGTTTTTCATAAATACCCTTTATTAGGATGAGGAAGTTATTTTCTATTCCTAGTTTTTAATTATGAAAAGGTATTGCACTGTGTCAAATATATTTTATGTATTTATCGGGATGATCACGTGTCATCTTTTATTCTACTGAGACTGATGCAGAGAGAACTGATCAGATCACTGGGGATAAATGGAGGAGCCATAGGAGGAGGTTGCCAGAGACAATGGTAAATGGTCTAGGACAGGATTGGCTGAGAAGCTGAATGCCTCCAGAGTGCATGGAATTATGGGCTAGAAGAGTTGAAATGAAGTAAGGGCTCTTAGGCTCTCTGCTAGCTCGTTAGCTCTCTCTCCTCCTTGAGTACTCCTGGATGATTGTGTTGCAGATGCTGTGTTTCCCAAAGGACAGTAATTTGGATGGATTTTGGATGGGAGAAGAAACTCTGAGCACAACCTGGGCTTGGGCTGGTCTGGCAGAGTGTGGCAGGGTTATTCTTTGGGTGTTCTAGAGAGTTCAGACTCTGAGGCAGGAGCCTGCCATTCTTCCATTGTGTAGCTTGTGTTATTCTAGTTTGTAAACTAACCCTATAGAAATAAGATAATTAAAAACTAATGGGGAATGAAAGGAGAACTCAAGTGTCAAAGAATTTGGCTTTAATTGGTAGGTTTCAGTGATTAAAGCTGTAACTAAAGATTTAAAGTGCAGGTGTCAAACACAAGGCCCGTGGGCTGAATCCAGCCCTCCGCTTTGTTTTATCCGGCCCAGCACCTTGTTTCTACCCAGTGGCAGTGCCAAGCTCTCACTCAACTGTTAAGGAGTAGTTACATTTATACAGTCCTAAAATTACATTCGGTCCTTTGAAGGCAACCTTGAGGCTGATGTGGCCCCCGGTGAAAATGAATTTGACACTCCTGAGTTAAAGAATTTAGTCTTAATTGATAGGCTTATGTGACTAATGCATGTGGAAAGCTGTTATTCCAAAATTGTGTAGTTTTTGAATAAAAACTCCTTTTCTTTATCACCAAAACTTTGCCTCTGGAATTTTGCCTAGGGGGTGGCAGTGGGCAGCAGGACCCCACATGCTGTTTGCAAACAATATGGTGTATTACATTGATTTATTTTTGGATAAAGCCATAGGAGGAGGTTGCCAGAGACAATGGTAAATGGTCTAGGACAGGATTGGCTGAGTATTAAACCAACTTTGCATTCCTGGGATACATCCTACTTTGTCATGGTGTATAATCAGTTGTACAAATTGTTGCTTTTTGTTTGTTAGTATTGTATGTATTTTTTTGTGATACCTTTGCCTAGTTTTGGTGTCAGTGTAATAATGGATTCACAGAATGAATTGGAAAGGATTTCACTCTCTGCTATTTTTTGGAAGATTTGTGAAGAATTGATATTAACTCTTCTTTAGATGTTGGGTAGTATTCATCAGTGAAATCATTGGATCTTGGGCTTTCCTTTGTGGGAAGTTTGAAATTACTATTTGGTCTCTTTTTCAAATAATTAGATTTAATGTAAATGCTATACACACTCTAATTAAAAAGCAGAGATTATCAGATTAGATGAAAAGACTCAAATATATACTGTTTACAAGAAGCACATTTTATATTCATAATTATATATATATATTTATTGATTTTATAGAGAGAGAAAGGGAGAGAGAGAAACATCAATGTGAGTGAGAAACATCAATTGGTTGCCTCCCATACCTGCCCTGACTCGGGGATCAAACTCGCAACCTAAGTATGTGCTCTTTTGGTGTATGGGATGACGCTCCAACTAACTGAGCCACCTGGCCAGGGCAAGAAACACATTTTAAACATAAGGTCATAAATAGGTTAAAAGTAAAATGATGGAAAAAGATATACCATGTAACACCAATTAAATGAAAGCTAAAATGGCTCTATTACATGCTGTCATGGAGGCTGCCTGACTTTCACACCATGCTGTGAGTTGATAATTGGCTGACTTGTCATTTTCTTTCTTCAGCATCTCAGTAGCACTCAGCAACAAGCTAAGCTATCAGCTTCTTTGTCTGTTTAACTATCCCCCTATGTCTTTCAAATGCTAGAAATACAGCTCATGAGGCAGTGCTTCCTTCACCTGTATCCCATCCAATTCATCACTAGTGATTATAAGCTAAGCACATAACAGCTTTTCATGTGTTATCAGTAATCCACTTATCACCAGTAATGGGGTCTCCATTGCCATTTGGTGGGCAAATGATTTAACTCTAGGATTCCACCTTAAAATCTGCTTGCTAGTACTTCATTTTTGGTCCCAGATGGCTTCTCTGGCAGCAGATCCTGAGACCACTGAAATGTTACTGAGGAACTGCTCCTGGGGAGGCTCATAAGGGATTGTGGGAAGTAGAACATGGAAGGGGAGGGGTAAAGAAAAGAAGAGTACAGTCTCAGGCCAGAGCCCCACAATGAAGTTTGCCTGATTTGGCATGGGAATTTATGCATGTCAATTTACCTCAGCGTTGTGTGGATCTTAGGTAAGGGAGTGGGGGACATTCTTACATGTGCATCAGTCATAATTGAAGGCTCCAAGGTGATATAACCTCCTGGCCCTCTGTGGTAGTGGGCAATGTGACTCAGATGATCAATGACAGTTCTCTAAAGAGGCAGGGGAGCTGCCCTTGGGATCAAAGGCACATTGCAACTAATGGTGTGTGAAGAAGTATAAAGGAATCTGAGGGGATGTGGGCATTGTCCTCTACAAGAGAGAATGTGTACTTCAAAGACTGAGGCTCTAGTCAGCATTTGGGATGGACATTATAAGTCAGCAGAGGAGACCAAGCCTGAGAGTCCAGTAAGGCCAGAGGAAAGCCCAGATAGCACATCAGGAGAGGTTTGCTGCCCCATACAGTTGGTGCCTAGTGCGGCATCCAGACCTGACTCCAGGTCTTCTGACTTCAGGAACTGAGTGGGTGGAAAGATGGGGAATCAGGAGGGGTAGCTGATTTGGGGTGGAAAGTTGATGCATTAATTCCATTTTGCTCTATTTGACAAGAAACACAATATATTTGTACTCAATTTCTAAAATTTCTTAAATTGCAATGAAATAACCCCCAAAGAAAAATTTCTGAAAGCATCCAGAAATGCTATGGCTGTCAAAAACTGGATTATTATTTTTCTCTTCTCTGTGGCTTTGTTTAAAATCACAGCAGCTAAACCATATGCCTTGATTCCTTATGATGTATTTCAGTCATAGTATGATTAGTAAGCATAGGTGATGAAGGCATACTCCCAACTCTTCCCTTGAGAAGCTGGCAGTGTGCCAAGGAAGTTAAACGTGCTTGCAAGCCCTGGTATATGGAGAAAGAGTGGGGGAATCACAAAATTTCAAAATTAAAGCTTTTAAATATTTGCTCTTTAAACACCTATAGATGTGTGTTTACATGGGGCAGTATGTATGGGTTTTGGAGTCAGGAGGATGTGGGCTCAAAACCTAATTCTTCACTTGCCAGCTGGTGTGTCTTTGGGCAAATCACTTAACCGTTCTGAGTTGTGGGCTTCATAATATATAACTTATGTGATGCTGTCAGGGTTAAATATATAAAACGGTACTTGATTTTTAACAGGCATTTCCCCCCCCAAAGGATTTCAAATTTTAAAAATGACTCTTTTTACAGATTTAAAAATTAGACCACTTATCAATATTTTTTTAAAAATGTTACATAAAATGAGCTTTGCTCTCGATAATTTTTAAGTCTTTAGAAACATACCATCATGTGTGGTGCACTACATAATGGAGCTCTTTTAATTCATTCTGGGTTAGAAAATCCCTTTGATATGAAAAAAATATAATTTGCAAATACTCATTTTTCAAATATATGTTGTGCTTGTGATTATTATAAAAATGCTCTGTAAACTGCAGATTAATCTAGCCAATATTTGCTTAGTGTGTGAAAGAAAAATCTGTTCCTTTGACTATGAATAACTGAGAATAAATTTATGAAGTGCGGGGTTGAACGTTTTAGTAAACTTATGCAGGCCTCAATAGGAATCTCATCGTCACTTGCAACTGGTAGCACAGGGAAACCTTAGCATGCTTACATGGCAGGCTTCATGGTTTTACACTTCCTTGATGCCTGTGGAGGCAGAGTATTTAGCAGTTTTTTCTATGTTTGTCACCATTTCATAATTTCCAGTTTATCAAACTTGTTCTTTTTTTTATAAATCCATATAAGTGTAAGGTGACATATGTCTGATAAATTCTGCAAATATATTTGCTTACTTGCTAATTGACTCACCTCAGGCTCTCTTTTCTTTCTGTAGCCTTAAAAAAAACCCCTCATTTTTGTGTTTGTTTCTCTGTTACCTTGATTCTCTGGATGGCCTCTCCTGGTGCTGAAACCTGGACGCTTTCTGGGGGGTTGATCCCTGTTGGTCTTGAAGTCATCAGGAAGTTTTTGAGAGCCCCAAGTAGTGTGTACTGTGCTTCTCCTGATAAAATGGAAGTCTGATTCAGTCAGTGTCTCTGAGTCTGGAGAAGATGGACTCTGTAAGCAACTAAACCACTGAGTGAGGGGTTTTTACTTGAGGCTGATGCAAATTATAAACTCAGAAGTTCAGGTCTAAACATGGAATATCCTTGATAATTCTCTATGTTAATTGCCCAAAGGAATGACTACAATTTCACAATTTCACTTAAAGTTGCATAAAGTAAAACTTTGAATATTTTTCAGTATGTCACAGTATAGTTTAGGACAGGAAACGGGTAAAAAATGGAAAAGCAAGAACATTGTAGGCTTTATTTGGGGGCCTACTTCAGAAAAGAGTATACAAGTCATATTTTGAGGCTCTGCTGATGGGTGTTTATAAGATCATAATATGTTTCTGGTGAATTGTTGTTAAGTAATAACTATCTTTATTTCTAACAATGCTTTTTGCCTTAAATCTTGTTTTATCTTATAGTAGGTCTATGCGAGTATTTTGGTTGGCATTTCTGTCCCTTTACTTTCATTCTCTTTGCATCTCTTAGATGCATCTTTCTTTTAAAAAATTAAGCCTTATTTTTTTAGTACAGCTTTAGATTTACAGAAATATTACAAATATAGTATAGAGAGTTCCCATATACTCTGTACTGTTCCCCTATTATAAACATCCTACATTATTAGTATGGTACATGTATTATAATTAATGAATGATACCTATACATATTATTAACTAAAGTCTGTACTTCATTCAGCTATCCTTAGTTTTTACTTGTATCCTTTTTGTGCCCAGAATCCCACCCAGGATACCACATCACATTTAATTGTCATTACTTTGTTGTGATAATTTCTCAGACTTTCCTTGTTGTTGGTGACCTTGACAATTTTGAGGAGTCCTGGACAGGTATTTTGTAGAATATTCAATTGGGATTTTTCTTTTATTTTTCTTGATTAGACTGGGATTGTGGATTTTAGAGAGGAAGATGATAAAGTGCCATTTTCATTACATAATATCAAGGGCTTATACTATCAACATGACTTACCACTGTTGGTATTGATCACCTGGCTGAGGTGGTGTTTGTCAGAATTCTCCACTGTAGAGTTACTTGCCCCGCCCCCATTCATTGCATATTGTCCTCGTTAGAAGGAGGTTAGTATGTGCAGCTCAGGAGTGGAGAATTGTGGAGAGTTATGTTCCACTTCTTTGAGGGTGGAGTGTCTACATAAATGAACTTCTTCTGCATGGGAGATTTCTCTCTACTCCCTCATATAAGTATGGACTTCTGGATATTTATTTAGTACTTTGGGTTATAACCCAATTTATTTAATTTTGTTGTTCAATTGATTCTAGCTTTGGACATTGGGAGCTCTTTCTCTTTTTTTGAGTGTCCTTTGATATGCTCTCATTAATGTGGGCCTTCTTCCTCCCTGCACTAGCTCCAGGACCAGCCATTTCATCAAGGAATTCTGGTTCCTTTTGTTGGAAAATGGTTAGAAACCAAGATCTGGGTGCTAAAAGTGGTCATTGCTACTGGGATGTTATTGCCTCTAGGCTCTTTCAGCTGTCAGAGCAAGGAAATGTATGTATGGATAGGTAAGTCTCCTTTTATGCAGCATATAAATGGAATTTTCTTCTTTAAAAAAATCTAATCTGAGGACTCTAGTAGGGGAGTGCAACTACATGCATATACTTGACCAAAGACCAGTCCTCTCTGGTTGGGAAGGTCGTCCTCTTCCATCGAGTATGCAGCTTCAGGAGGGACTTACTGTACATGGATCAGTGAGGGAGGAAGAGGACACCAGCCTAGTCAGCCAGATCAGCCTAATCAACCCTAGCGATCAATGGGGTGACAGATGTCACAGCCAGATTGCCCTCACATCCATGAGGACTTTGTCTTTTATAGGCAATTTTAATTAGTTTACATTGATTAGGAATACTGATTGCAGCAGAAGCTCTGGAACGATCTGCCTCACCTTCGTCATCCATGGTAGCATCTTTCTCTCTTTGCCTGAGCTTTTCTCTCACAGGAGTCTGCTCAGCCACAAACAGTTGAGGGTGAAAGTGTCTCAGAGGTAATACCCAACAGCATCTCTCAACCAATGACTGATTAATATTCATTGCAGCTTCTTCACTTGTTTTTACTTGGGCTCCAGTTCTACACTGGACTCTGCATAGCTCTCACAAATCTTCAACAGGACTAAGGTACAGTTAGTTAACCAAATGGGAACTGGCTTTACAAGTGTATCATTTTGTGATTGCCTTCCCTTTCCTGTCTCACTTTCCAATTTCCCAACCAGTGTTTCCTGAATCACTTCCCAAATAAACTACTTCCCCAAAACTACATTGCACTGGAATCTTTGTTTCAGGTTATGGTTTTGGGGAACCCAAACTAATATATTGATATATTTGGGAATATTTCTATCATGTGATGCTTTTCCTGTTTAATCATGCTTGTCACTCTGCAGCTCATTTCCTGCCTTCTATTCATCTAGCTTTATTTTCTCCCTATCCTGCCAATAAATGGAAGTTTTACATTCTATTTCTCTTCCTTCTGAGGTCATTTTTATCTTTTTTTTAAACATGCTTAGTAAGCACTGTCTACACTTTCCTACAGAATAATATAAGGACTTCAGAAAACTATCAAGGTCATGACCCCTATCATTTATGCCATCATTGAGTAGTTTTAAATAACATATTATTTTGCTTCCATGTCATTGTGTATTTTTCAATTTTCTTCTTGTGATTGATTTCTAGTGTCATAGCATTGTGGTCAGAGAAGATTCTTGGTATGATTTCAATCTTCTTAAATTTACTGATCCCTGGCTGGTGTAGCTCAGTGGATTAAGCGCGGGCCTGCGAACTGAAAGATTGCAGTTCGATTCCCAGTCAGGGCACATGCCTGGGTTATAAGGCCAGTTCCCAGTAGGGGACCCACAAGAGGCAACCACACATTGATGTTTCTCTCCCTCTCTCCTTTCCTTCCCCTCTAAAGATAAATAAATAAAATCTTAAAAAAAATTTACTGAGACTTGTTTTGTGTCCTAACATGTGGTCTATCCTAGGAAACATTCCATGTGCACTTGAATAGAATGTATACTTTATGCTTTGGAGTGAAATACTCTGTGTATATGAGTTAAATCCACTGGATCTAGTGTGTTATTTAAGGCCACTGTGTCCTTGTTGATTTTCTGTCTATAAGATCTATCCATTGAAGTCAATGTGGTGTTAAAATCCCCTAATGTGATGGTATTTCTGTTGATCTCTCCCTTTATGTCCATCAAGATTTGCATCCCATATTTAGGTGCTCCTATGTTGGGTGCTTAAATATTTACTAGGGTTATATCTTCTTGTTTCCTATCCTTACAAGTTGATATTCTGACAATTCTGGGTGATATTTGTTGTGTAGTTTAGTTATAATTTTTGCCATGAGTATGTGAGGAGGCGAGCCATGTTACCTACACCTCCATCTTGACTGGAAGTCCAATCTTTTAAAAAAATATTTATAATATAAAAGATTTATACTTTATTGATTATGCTATTACAGTTGTTCCATTTTTTCCTCCCTTTTATCCCCCTCTGCCCTGTACCTGCCTCCCACCAGCATTCCCTAACCTTAGTTCATGTCCATGGGTCATATATATATAGGTTTTTTTGGCTTCTCCATTTCCTATACTATTCTTAACTTGCCCCTGTCTATTTTGTACCTACCAATTATGCTTCTTATTTCCTGTACCTTTCCCTGAATTCTTGCCCCTTTCCTTCCCACTGATAATCCTCTGGGTGATGTCCATTTCTGTGATTCTCTTCCTGTTCTAGTTGTTTGCTTAGATTGTTTTTGTTTTTGATTTTTAGGTTCAGTTGTTGATAGTTGTGAGTTGGTTGTCATTTTACAGTTCATGATTTTGATCTTCTTTTTCTTAGATAAGTCCCTTTAACATTTCATATAATTAGAGTGTGGTGATGATGAACTCCTTTAACTTGACCTTATCTGGGAAGCACTTTATCTGCCCTTCCATTCTAAATGATAGCTTTGCTGGAGAGAGTAATCTTTGATGTAGGTCCTTGCCTTTCATGACTTGGAATTCTTCTTTCCAGCCCCTTCTTGCCTGTAAGGTTTCTTTTGAGAAATCAGCTGATAGTCTTATGGGAACTCCTTTGTAGGTAACTGTCTCCTTATCTCTTGCTGCTTTTAAGATTCTCTCCTTATCTCTAATCTTGGGTAACTTAGTGTTGATGTGCCTTGGTGTGTTCTTCCTTGGGCCCAACTTCTTTGGGACTCTCTGAGCTTCCTGGATTTACATGTCTATTTTCTTCAACAGATTGGGGAAGTTTTCCTTCATTATGTTTTCAAATAAGTTTTCAATTTCTTGTTCTTCCTCTTCTCCTTTCTGGTACCCCTATGATTCAGTTGTTGGAACATTTAAAATTGTCCCAGGGGTTCCCATATCTCTCCTCATTTTTTTGAGTTCTTGTTTCTTCATTCTGTTCTGGTTGAATGTTTATATCTTTCTTCTGTTCCAAATCTTTGATCTGAGTTCTGGATTCCTTCCCTTCACTATTGGTACTCATATATTTTTCTTTATTTGCTTTGCATAGCCTTCACTTTTTCCTCTGTTTCGCAACCATATTCAACCATTTCTGTGAGCATCCTGATTACCAGTGTTTTGAACTCTGCATCTGATAGGATGGCTATCTCCTCATTGCTTAGTTCTCTTATGGAGTTTTGATCTGTTCTCTTGCTTGGGCCATATTTCTTTTCTTGGTGCTTCTGTTACCTTGTAAGGTGCAGAGCCTTAGGTATTCACCAGAGTGGGGCAACCCATGATGCTGTGTTGTGGTGCCGTATGTGGGGGACGGGTGAGAGAGGGAACAATGCTGTTTGCTTAGCTCTTACCCACAAGTGAAATGGGCCCTTGTAGTGCTGATTCCAAGGTGGGTGGGTTTTTGTACATTCTAGGACCCTCTGGGTCCTTCCAACAGACTCTTTTGTGAGACTTGGAGTTTCTTCTGCAGCCACACCCCTAAAGGTTTTTATAGCTAGGGGTTTTGAGGCTTTAGTTCCTCAGGCTGGATCTGTGGGTTGTGTGGTCTATCTTGCTCCCCAGTTGTCCCTCCCAGTTTATCTGCATGTGAATGTGGGACTGCTTGGTTTGCCAGCTGATGCCTTGCCATGCCTCCTCTCCACGCTAGCTGCCCATCTCCACCCCTTCTATCAGTCTGGGTAAATGTTTCTTCTTTAAAAAGTTGGTTGTTGGACTTCCATATAATTAGATTTTCTGCATTTCTGGTTGTTTTTTATTTTTAAATTGGTTGTCCTTCTTTTGGTTGTGCAAAGAAACAAAGCATATCTACCTACATTTCCATCTTGGCTGGAAATTCTCTGACTTTTCTTTATAATACCTTTTAAATATTGTATTCATGTACTTTATATGTTTTCCAGTTTTACTTGGATTTTTTATAGAATTGTTTTTAGTTATCATACTCAGCAGTAAGGACTCATAACTTCCTGACTTCAGCAAATATATGTTGGAATATTGCATTCTCCACCTCTGAATTTCCAATTTATGACCATTCTATTAGATATATGTTAGATCTTATTTTATTTTTCATGTATTCTAATTATATTTCCATGCTATTGTGTCTTTATCTTCCTCTGCCATGTTCTAGGTGAATCTTTTGCATGCTTTCTAGTTTATTATTTCTTGTTTTGTCCAACCTATTTAACCCAATTATCAACTTCAAAATTTCAAAAAATATATTTATAATTTCCAGAAATTTTTTTCAGATAGTTGTGAGTTGGTTGTCATTTTACTGTTCATAGTGAAATTTTTAAATTGTCTACTTTTTTTTT
>JAPYXV010004440.1:0-11380 GCA_028533065.1 Trachops cirrhosus
GAGGTCCCCCCGCCAAGGGCAGCAGCGCCTAGTAGCCTCCGTGGTTCTGCTTGGCCTGAGTTATTACAGCGTTGACTGCCGGCAACACCACCACCACCAGAAGAACAATGAACCCTATGGTCCCAAGGAGGCCCAGGACCAGGGCCACGATGTTCAGGCACTTGGCGGTGGATGCGTAGCTCTGGGCCCCAATCACATCACCCACCATCTTCCGGTCCCTAGACTGGGGGAGAAGCGATGGTGAGGGGGCCTGGAGTGGAGCTGGGGAGAGCCAGCTGTCCTGACTCAGGTGCCCCCTGCTGGTCCCTGCCCAGAGCCCTCCCCCTGCCCCTCAGCCAGATCAGGACCCTCCTCTGCCTGTTCCCTGGAGACTGAGCAGCTCAGGGCCAGGGGGTCCGTCCCTCAGAGCCTCTCCTGGGGTCCCTCGTACCTCCTCCCCCTGCCCTGGCCCCTCTGCTGGCCACATCCCCCCAGGGGTCAGCGTCTCTGAGGATCTCCTCCTCTTTCTGGACCAGACGTGAGGTCTGGGTCGGGTGTGTGAAGGACATGATTTCTCCAACTGGGATGGAAAGGAGAGCCCCTGGACATGGTGCAGACCCTCCCAAAGGCAGGCGTGTCTGTGTAGCTCCCTTGGACTGTCATAGAGAAGGAGCCCCCACCCGACACACACACTCAGAAAACTGCTCTTGCTACCAGTCCAAAATCCCCAGGGCCCTGTGGGCAGGAGGACCCTGGGGGCCCACCAGCACCCACCCACCTTCACGGAGTAGGCGAACGCCATGAAGCCCAGGCAGCAGAGGTTGAAGAAGAGCGTGTTGAACAGGGACCAGACGACGTGGTCGGGCACGGCGGTCTCAGGCTGGATGTTGACCACGGTGGTTGTCACGGGTCCTGGGCTCTGGGGACCCCCCATCGTGGTGACTTTGTTCTCCTTGATCATCTCCGGTTGAAGGTGCAGGTGAGGTCTCAAGGGAAGAAGGTGGAAGCTTCCTGAAGCCGAGCCCTGAGCAGGGTGGTTTTAGGTGCTGGGTGAGCGCTCAGGGCCCCTCCTGCTCTGGCACAGCTCTGATTTATCAGTTTTATTTCCTGGTGTGTTATAAGTTGGTCACCTGGCTGGGTCCTAGGAGGGTGGGACACACCACTGGGGTCGAGTTACACTAGAACAATATGGGAGGGTAGCATGAAAAAGAGGCACCTCCCCCTCCAGGCACTCAAGTCCGGGCTTGTCTCAGCCACCCCCCTCCTCACTGAGGGCTGTGGTGGGCCCTGGGAACCCTTCCCAGCCTGCACGCACCCCACCCCAGGCTCTGGACTGTCCCCATGCAGGGCCCCTGCCAGCGGTCACACAGACCCCAATCCAGCGGGGTGGGGGTGGGGGTGGGGGGGAGCTCCCTGCTGAGATCCCCCGCCCCCCCCCCACTTCCTCTTCATTCAGCCTTCCGCTGGTTTCTGTGAGCGCCTAGCACTTTCTAGAGTCTGAACGTGTCCCTTCTGATCCTGTGGGCCAGAGGGTGGGCTCTGGGACTCCCTGACCGTGATGCTGCCACACCACCGGCGCACTGGCGCCTGGGACGGAAAGAGCCGCTGAGGCAGGAGGATGGGAGCAGCGGCCTCGCCGGGAGGCGTGTGGGGGCGGGGTGCCGCGGGGTCCTCCAGCCGGGCTCCACGCGCCGGCCACTCGTCTCGATTTGAAAACAGAAAGAAACAGATTTGCAAGGAAATGCCCGCGTGTGCTGCCCCTGCTGCTCAGGGCCAGTGGTTCTGTGTGACCGTCGGTGCTGGCAGACGGGAAAAGGGGGACACAGCCCTCCGACCGGTCCGCACGCGGAAGCCCGACAGGTCACACGATGGAGCTCGCGTCTTTCTCCGGACCCGGGGCGGGGCTTTTGACGGAGTCTCCACCTCGCTTCCCGCGCACAAGCTTCTGTCCGCAGAAGCGCGGAGCAGTGACCAGGCTGAGGGCAGAGGGGGCAGAGGCGCGAGGACGCTGGGAGTACCTGTGAACTGGGAGCGGAGGTCCCAGCCCCGGGGCCTGCGCGCCTGGTGAGCGCACGTCCCCACGGAAAACCCAGAAAGGCGACGTGCTTGTGCGGGGCTTGCCTGCCGCGACCCCGCCGCCCTGGCCACGCCGGGGCTTACCCGCAGCCAGCAGTGCCTCTGAGGCAGAGCCCAGCCCCGGGTCCCCCGTCCGGAGCGAACCCGGCCGGCCGGCCGGCCGGCCCTGCTGCCGGCGGCACACTTGCCGAAGAAGCCGCCCGGAACGCTGGGTCAGGAGTGGGGAGAAGGCAACGTGCAGGGACGGGAATCGCAGACGGGGGGGGGGGGGGGGCGGGGCGGCGGGGGGAGAGACGGTCACCCAAGACGGCGGCACCATGCGAGCCACCAACGCCTGTGCCCGTCCCTGCGGACACAGCCACACTGTGCGCCTCTGACACAAGCCCGTGTCGCCGATCGGGCCACTCCGACGGGAAAGACAGCGTTGGCTGCGGTGACAAGGCAGGAGGACAATGTCATCGACTTACTCGGCTCTCTGACACCACGCTCCACGTGCCTGTGCCGAGTGTTTGATGCCTGCACAGCTCGACACATGCCCGTGGGTGTGAGTGCCATAGACACGGCGTGGGTTTCAAAGGTCCATAGAATTGTGCAATTGCCTTCAGTGTGAACAGATCTGAAACATGTTCAAATTCACCATAAGTTCCACAGTGACAGTGGGTGAGTGCAGAGGCTGCTAATGAAAGGTGACCAGTGGAGACAGAGAAACACAGCAGGGTGTCACTCCATGCGTCAGGCAGGAGATCAGAAAAGGAGCCTCGAACATTCAAGGCGCCTATCAGCTGAGTAGGACCTCAGGTGCGCAAGTAGAATTGAAATGCAAAGAAAAAGGGGAAGCAGAGCAGGTGACAAGGGCTGAAGCTTCTGTGGTCCTTTCATTGCCCAGGAAATATTTACATAACTAACTATTAATAAACGTTGGCATTTAATAAATTTGAACTACAAGATATGCACAAATATCTTCAATAAAATTGAATAGTGAATTCTCCAGTAAAGAAACTAAGAAAGAGGGTAAAATGAATGTACAATAGAAAAAAGAAAGTTAAATTGAATGGTAAGGTTTTATTTTTATTTTTTGAAAGGTGTTTTTTAATAGATTTTATGTATTTTTAGAAAGGGAGGAAGGGAGGGAGAACAAGAGGGAAAGAAATATCATGTAAAAGAGATACATTGATCAGTTGCCTCTCGCACACTCTCAACTGGGGACCTGGCCCACAACCCAGGCGTGTGCCCTGACTGGGAATTGAACTGGTGACCATTTGGTTCACAGGCCAGGACTTGTTGGGAACCGTCCTGCCTGGTTTCAGAAGCTGTAACCCCCCATGGCTAAGGTTTCAGAAGCTGTAACCCCCCCATGGCTAAGGCCGAGTAAAGGACCTTGGGACCCTAAGCCACTAAGGAGACAAAGCTTATCTCCCTGGCAGGGGCACCACCTCTGCCCCCTTTCACCTCACCCTGCTTGGCCCCAGGAGGAAGACTGGTTAGCCAATGACGGGTAAGACTCCTCAAAGGAGGGATGACCACTAGACAGGCATGGTTGTGAAGGGGCCCTCAGGGAAGGACTTGGGGGCTATAGAAAAAGGGGTGATGGACCCTCATCCCCCGACTTTGACATAGCCTGAGTCCTCATTCTGTCTTCAGGAAGTCTTCTAATCTCTTCGCTGCCTTAGACTTAAGCCTGAAACAATGCCAGAGGTGGGTGCAGCCCTGTGCTGGAAAGGACGGGTTCCCTGGGGTGATCAGGCCTAAGAAGGAAAGACTAAAATCCTATGAAACTTACTTTGCTAACACCTTCCATTTAAATGATAAGGGCCCAAGCATAGAATGAGTTTGTTTCCCCAAAGTTTTATGGCCCTTTAACTATCTGGCCTTGACTCAGATTAAGCCCTCAGAGTTCTTTGAATGTTATCCATTGTTTGATCATTACAGCCTGACAATGACTGATGAGCTGAATCTGTAATCCTATGCAAATTAAACCCAGTAAAAGCTCACTGAGGAACTGGCTCCTGGTCCTTCTCCTTTGAGAGATCGGCCACCTTTCCTCCCCAAGCAGACCATGTCTTGGTAGACTTATTCTCATCCATGGCGGACAGTGCGGGGGGGGGGGGCTGTGGGTGGAGCACCCCCACAGGGACTCAGTCCACTGAGCCACACCAGCCAGGGCCAAATGGTAAGATTTTTAACTTATTTAAATTAAATTCATTGTTTGCTAAAGCTGATTTAAAATTTTAAATAAAACTTTATGCTTCTTGTAAGACACAAATTTTGAGAAAAGGCTAGAAAAGGTTCAATTTCATAAAACAAAACATATACAGCAAGAAATATTAACCAAGAGGTTGTTTTGCATTTATATTTACTACTGAACAGTGCAGACTTTTAGGGAAAAACCTTACCAACGGGATATTTCACAATGAAAAAAAAAAACCCACACCAAGGCATATCATACTCAAACTGCAACCACATCAGAAAAGGATTAAACACACAGTACACCTTATATGGTAAAATCAAAGACAAGGGTCGCCTCAAACGCCGGGTCGGAAAGAATTCCGCGAGAAGTGAGGGAAGGTGCCAACCAGACACTGATCCAGGAACTACCACAGGGAACTCTCTCTCCGGCGAAATTATTCCTCAAGAGTGCAGGAGAAACGGGTTTTCTCAAATGAACAAGTTCAGGGAATGTGTGTGCCAGCACACTGCTCCTGTAAGAAAAGTTGAAAGAGGTTGGCACCCTGGCTGGCGTGGCTCAATGGATTGAGCTCGGCCTGCGAACCACAGTGTCGCCGGTTCGATTCCCAGTCAGGGCACGTGCCTGAGTTGCAGGCCAGATCCCCAGTAGGGGGCGCTTGAGAGGCAGCCAAACAGTGATGTTTCTCTCCCTTTCTATCTCCCTCCCTTCCCCTCTCTAAAAATAGATAAATTAAGATCTTTTTTAAAAAAAGAAGAAGTTCTCCAGGCAGAACTCAAACTGTGGCGAGAAACTCGGACCTTCAGAAGGACAGACAATGCATCAGAGGAGGAGTGAGTGAAGGTGACAGAAACTATTCTGCTTCTAGTTTTTAACTGCGTGAGAAGTAGGACAGCTGTGAGGCTACGGGAACTACTGACGACGTCTTTGGCTCTCGCCGTGTCTGGCGGAGGGAGACGGGCTATGTCTGTTCTCGGTTTCCCGTGCGGCTCGCAGTGTTACTTGAAGGCAGGGCTCCCGCTTAAAAATGTATATGGGGCGATTTCAGCAACAGTGGTCAAGTGACACCCCCTCCCCACCCCAGACCCCCTCTGCCACGGGAGCGATGGCAAAACGTGTAAGAATGGAACCCGTCCGACTCCAGGAACTACAGAACCCCAGCACTAACCTGGGTGTGTTTCGACCAGGAAAAGCACGTGATCTTTGCGCGAGCAGGCGCCTTTCGGGGTCTGAACTTCCTGCATTCTCCTCCGTCACTGGCATCAGCCTCTGGGGACCTGAGGCCCACAGCCCACAGCCCGGGTGGGGTGGGGGCCTGTCGGGCTGAAGCTCCCGCCCACAGACCTAAGGCGCTTACTGGTTTGTGAGGACGCCCTGGGACACTGCCTACGGCATCTCCTCGTCAGGCCTGACTCAGAGCCGCCCCCTAGGGACGGAGTTGAAAACGGGCAGAAGCAGGACCCATTGTTTATCCAGGGGGTGGGGCGGAGCGATCCGCTGATCAGAAAGCTGCAGGGGAAAAAAAGCTGGGGCGGGGGGACGGTCACAGGGGCCTTAGAGAAGCTGCAGCAATGACGTTTTTATACTCGTGTCCTGTACTTATTTGATCAGTCAGAGTATTTTCCTCTCGGATGTTCTTTTTACTAACAAGCAGAAGTTATTCTTGCTTTCTTTTTATTTATTTGTTTGTTGTTCAAGTACAGTTGTCTCCATTTCCCCCCCACCGCCCCCACCCCACCCCCGCTGTCCCCACTTCCCACCCTGATCCCACCCCGTCTGGTGTGGTCCACCTGCCCTCCACAGATGCTCCTGAAAACCCTCCCCCTTTCCCCCTCATCCCCTCCCACCTCCCCTCTGGTTACTGTCAGTTCATTTGATAGTCTTAATATTTGCCTGTTCTTTGCATCACCCAGTGTTAATCCTTATTTAAATAAGAATGAGCTTATGAAAATATTATAACTTCTTTCTTTGAGTTTAGCAGAAAACCAAACATTTCAAACAGTTCTTCCTAATCCCTCCTGAGAAGTAACTGGTGTGCACGGACATTTTCTTGCTTATTCTTCCGCTCTTTCTGTGTATGTTTTTCTACATGCTATTCTATATCTTATTTGTTTATTCAGGCCTGTTTCATTTATTTTTCTGACTACATACATTCCATCGTATTAATGTGCTATAACTGATTTTTTTTTGTAAAAATCAGTTTATTTTCACAGGAAGTTGAAGAGAAGTTCTCATTTGCCACGAAGTCTGCCACCCATCAGCTGCCCCGGTCACAGATTTCACAGCTCCCATGGAGAGAGAACGGGAGGGCAGTGTTTCATGCGTCTGTCCTACCCTTGTTCTTCTGACAGAAGACGTCTCTGCAAACAAAGTACTGTGTGTCACTGATTTAAGGGAAATGTTCTTTTTCTTGGTCTTTTTTCCCCGTCTTTTTTGCTGTTGTTGTTCGAGTATACCACAATGATTTTTAAATGGGCCAAGGACCTGACTCACATTTCTCCCAAGAAGACACGCAATGGCCGACAAGCACGTGGAAAGGCCTTCCACGCTGTGATCACTAAGAAATGCAAGTCCAACTGCAATGAGGGCCCCTGCACACCCATCAGGGTGGTGCTAGCTAGCAAAACGCCAGAAAATGACAAGTGTGGGTGCAGATGAAGGGACACGGGGGGAGGGGCGTGAAGGGCACAGAGGGGCCGTGTGACCCCGCAGGCTCAGCCGGGGTCTGCGGAGACGGACCCACGGCGGTCACGGTCTGCAGACGGCTGAAGGGTGCACGGAACGCGGAGGCCCGGCGGCGGGCGTGAGGGCGAGCCAGCCGCCGCCCCGACAGGCGTGCTGCAGCGTGCCCGGGCCTCAGAAACCTCTGGCTCGGAGGAAGAAGGCAGACCCAAAAGTCACAGCCGGAGATTCCTTCGAAATGGCAGGTGCACCCGGAGCAGGCGGTTCCAGGAGACGGGAGCAGAAGGAAGTGGGGGGCGGTTACCAAATGGACACAGGATGTTTTTCTGGGGTGAGAAAGTTGACACTGGAGACAGGTGGGGATTGCACAACACTGTGAATACAGTAAATGCCACCGGACCGTGCGGCTTTGAGAGGTTACCTGTCTGCAACGTGGGTTTCCTCCGAGGCCGGCACGGGAGCGGGAAGACGCCTGGGCCCGGGGAAGTCCGGCGGGGCCTGCCCGGCTTCCCGTTGCAAGCACGCCCCGACACATTCCCTGAACCCCTTGGCAAGATCGTGGGACGTGCTGGTCCCAGGTGTTTAAGTAATTTCTGTGCAAACATTAGCTTACCGCAGGTTTCATCAGCGACCCCGGTGGCCACACAGGAGGAAGCACAGGTGTAACAGAGTTGCTTCAGAGCGCAGAGCGGGCGGCAGCAACGGCAAAGTGGGGAAACAGTCCCCCAGGGGGAGGGGTGGGTCTGGGTTTCGGTTTTCACATGGCCACATTGTACCATTTAAAAAGCCCAGTTTTCGACCACAGAATTACGAGAAATGCAAATAAACAAGAACCGAGGCCGGAACCCAGGAGAGAAGTGCAGCACAGAAGTCGTCTCTGAGGAAGTGCAGGCACTGAATTACTAGAAGAAGACTGCAACTCTCTTACCTGTCCAAGGGCATAAAGGAAACCAGCAAACCAAAGACGCGCGTGAGAACAATGTCTCCCCACACTCGAAGTGTCGGTGAAAAGAGAAGCGGCCGAAAGACCACACACAGACCGGCGGCGGCGGTGCAGGGCACGAGCCCCGGCAATCGCACGGAGGAGCCGGGCGGGAGAGAAGGGGCCTGCACACGTGCGGGGAGGCCAGCGCGACCCTCGGGGCGAGGAGCAGAAACGAGAGAGAAAGAGAAGGGAACTCGGCTGCGGAGGCCTGGGGCCGCGTGAAACTCGGGGCCCAGGAACGCGGGTGCTCCAGGAGGAGGGGGCCGCAGACGAGGGGCGTGAATCGCATTTGAAGAAGTGAGGGCCGAGCCTCCGCAGACGCGGCGAGGAGCTGCGCCCGCACGTCCGAGAGGTGCCCTCCAACAAGGGTGACAGGAAGGCTCCCAGCCGGGGCACAGGTGACCCGGCCGAAGGAAAACTCGGGCGGAGACTTCGAAGCTTCGGGAGAGGAGCGCTGTCGCGCGGCAGCCCCTCAACGGGCCCGGGACGGGTGCCTCCTCCGCGCCGGAGGGTCAGGCCCCGCAAAGCTGGCTGTCATGCGAGAATTCTGTCTGTATCCAGCTCACCTGGGCCTCACGAAATGAAGGGGATCAGACATTCCCAGATAAGCAAGACCAGACAGGGCTCTGGCCTGCCAACGGGCCTACAGAAATGCCAGCAGGGCCTCTCTGGGCTGGAACGGAAGGACAGCGGACAGGACCTCGCGGTACGTGGAGAAATGCCAGCACCGGTCAAGGCGACTGTCTTTGGAAACACTTTAGCCACGTTGTAAATGGGTCTGACTTTTCCTCCTGTCTGAGTTAAAAGTCACATGCGTTGAGAAATGTCACACAGCGGGCACGCACACAGTGTGTCCACACACCGCGAACAAAGACGCGGGCCGGCGGTGCGCCCGGCACGCCGGAGGAGGGGCGTGGCTTCGCGGGAGCAGACGCGCTAGGGGTTGCCGGTACGACGCCGAGATCCCTCCGAACCACGTCATTACAAGTGTGGTTGTTGATGTCGGTGCCCAGGCAACCACTAAGAAAGTAACCTGCAAAAAGTACAGTAAAGGATACTAAAATACAAATGATCTATTTAATGCAAAAAAGGCAGTTATTGAGAGAGAGAACATAGAAGCTAAGGCACGGTACATGCAAAATGGCACACCGAAGACGCACGTTTACCTTAACGATAACGGGATTACGTGTGAGAGGATCAGACAGTCTAGGGACAGACGGGCGGGGTGGGTCGGGAAGGAAACTCGGTGCCGATGTCTCCACATGACGACCTGCTTTGACCACACAGACAGGCCGACGGGGAAGGGATGGGGAGACGTACATGCCCCGAAAACAGTGCCGAAAGAGGCTCATATAGGTGACACCAGTATCAGGGTGACAATACCTAAGTCTTCACCTTAAGAAACTAAAAAAAAGCCCTGGCTGGTGTAGCTCAGTGGATTGAGCACCAGCCTGCAAACCACAGGGTCACCAGTTTGATTCCCAGTCAGGGCACATGCCTGGGTCACAGGCCAGGTCCCCAGTTGGGGGCACGTGTGGGGCAGCCACACACTGATGTTTCTCTCCATCTCCCTCTCTCTCCCTCTCTCCCTTCCCCTCTCTCTAAAGAAAACAAATCAATGAGCATGTCAGCAGGTTGGGTGAGGATTTAAAAAAAAAAAAACTAAAGCTTGTAGAAGAAAGACATCATAAGCTTAGAGCAAGTATAAAGAAAATCGGCTAGATGTGGGCTGTCCAACACAAGAGCCACATGTAGCTGTTCGATGCTTGACACGTGACTGGTCTGAACTCTGGCGCGACAATGGAGACACAGCAATAAACGTGAGAGCCCTCAAGACACTCGCATTCTGAGGGAGACAAGTTCCATGCATCCTGGACTTCCGGCCAAGACGGAGGCGTAGGTAGGCACACTGCGCCTCCTCACACAACCGAAACCAGGACAACAACAAGTTTAAAAACCAAAAAGCAACCAGAACTGCCAGAAAGTCAAACTGTATGGAGTCCGACAACCAAGGAGTTAAAGAAGAAACATTCGCTCAGACTGGTAGGAGGGGCGGAGATGGGCAGCCGGGCGGAGGACTTGTGGTCAGGTGGCAGCTGGCGGAGTTGGCGGTCTGACATTTACATGTGGATAAACTGGGAGGAACAACTGGGAAGCGAGATAGACTGTGCAACCCAGGGTTCCAATGCAGGGAAATAAAGCCTCAAAACCTCTAACTATAAAAACCTGTGCGGGTTGTGGCAGCAAGAGAAACTCCCAGCCTCACAGCAGAGTTCGTTGGAGACACCCACAGGGTCCTAGAATGTACACAAACCCACCCACCCAGGAATCAGCACCAGAAGGGCCCACTTTGCTTGTGGACAGCAGGGGAAGTGACTGAAATCCAGCTGAGAGCAGAGCAAGCATCCTTGTTCCCTCTCAGACCCCTCCCCACAGACAGTACCATAACACAGCAATGTGGGTAGCCCCGCCCTGGCAAATACCTAAGGCTCTGCCTCTTAGTATGTAACAGGTGCACCGAGACCAAAAAAAAAAAAACCATAAACACAGCCCGAATGAAAGAACAGATCAAAGCTCCAGAAAAAATACAACTAAGCAATGAAGAGATAGCCAACCTACCAGATGCACAGTTCAAAACACTGGTCATCAGGATGCTCACAGAAATGATTGAGTATGGTCACAAAATAAAGGAAAAAGTGAAGGCTATGAAAAGTGAAATAAAGGAAAATGTACAGGGAACCAACAGTGATGGGAAGGAAACTGGGACTCAAATCAACAGTTTGGAGCAGGAGGAAGAAATAAACATTCAACTAGAACAGAGTGAAGAAATAAGAATTCAACAAAATGAGGAGAGGCTTAGGAACCTCTGGGACAACTTTAAATGCTCCAATGTCCAAATTATAAGGGTGCCAGAAGGAGAAAAGGAAGAGCAAGAAATTGAAAACCTATTTGAAAACATAATGAAGTAGAACTTCCCCAATCTGGCAAAGGAAATAGACTTCCAGGAAGTCCAGGAAGCTCAGAGAGTCCCAAAGAAGTTGGATCCAAGGAGGAACACACCAAGGCACATCATAATTACATCAGCCAAGGTAAAAATGAAGGAGAGAATCCTAGAAGCAGCAAGAGATAAGGGGACAGTCACCTACAAAGGAGTTCCCATCAGACTGTCAGCTGCTTTCTCAAAAGAGACCTTGCAGGCCAGAAGGGGCTGGAAAGAAGTATTCCAAGTCATGAAAGGCAAGGACCTACATCCCAGATTGCTCTATCCAGCAAAGCTTTCATTTAGAATGGAAGGGCAGATCAAGTGCTTCTCAGATAAGGTCAAGTTAAAGGAGCTCATCATCACCAAGCCCTTATTATATGAAATATTAAAGGGACTTATCTAAGGAAAAGAAGAAGAGCAAAAACTATGAACAGTAAAATGACAACAAACTCACAACTATCAACAACCGAACTTAAAATAACAAAAGCAA
>JAPYXV010004441.1:0-11380 GCA_028533065.1 Trachops cirrhosus
AAAAAACAGTAGTGAAAATTAATGAAACCAAAAGTTGGTTTATCAAAAAAGCCTAACAAAATGGACAGACCTTTAACTAGACTGGCTAAGAAAAAAGAGAGAAGATTCAAATTACTAAAATCAGGAATGAGAGTGGGAGTGTTACTACCAATGCTACAGAACAAATAAGAGTTCTGATAGTACTATGAATGACTGTATGCCAACAAATTAGACAACTTAAATGAAATAAACAAATTACTGGACACAAACCTCCAAGATGGAATCATAATGACATAGAAATATGAATAGACCTATAAATAGTAAGGAGAAGAATTGGTATGAACATTTGACAAAATTCAACATTTTTAGAAAAAAATAAAAACAAACTAGAAATGAAAAGAAACTACCTCAATATTATAAATATAATTTAAGAAAAAACCCACAGCTAACACCATTCTCAACTGTGAAAGACTAAAAGTTTTTTCTAAGATCAGGCAGAAGACAATGATCTCTGATTTTGCCATTTTTTTACAAACAGTATTGGAAATTTTAGCCAGTAATTAGGTAAGAAAAAGAAATAAAAGGCATTGAAGTTGGAAAGGAAGATGTAAAATTACCTCTGTTTGCATATGACATGGACTTATATGTAGAATGCACTAATGATCCCACAAAAAACTGTTAAAACTAATAAACAAATGCAGCAAAGCTGTAAGATACTAAACCAACATGTAAAAATCAGTTGTGTTTGTATATATCAACAATAAACAACTCAGGAAGGAAATTAAGAAAATTCCATTTATAGTAGCATTAAAAAGAATAAAATACTTAGGAATTCATTTACACAGGAAGGTGAAAGTCTTATATACTGAGCCACTAGAAATAACACTGGTGAAAAAAATTAAAGAAGACATAAATAAATGGGAAGACATTCTGTGTTCATGGATTGGCAGACAATATTGTTAAGATGACAATACTGCCCAAAGTGACCTACAGGTTCAATGCAGTCCCTATCAATATTCCAATGACTCTTTTGGGACAATAATAGTAAAATCTATCCTAAAATTCATATGGAATTTCAATAGGCCCCAAATAGCTGATACAATCTAGAGAAAGAAAAACAAAGTTGGAGGATTCAACTCTTCCTGACTTCAGAATTCACTACAAAACTACAGTAAGAAAAACAGTATGGTACTAGCATAAACACAGATATATAGACCAATGGAACAGAAAGCCATATGTGAAGGTTTATTTCTGGGTTTTCCTTAATTTTTTTAATTAATTGACTTTTTTTAGAGAGAGGAGAAGGGAAGGAGAAAGAGAGGTAGAGAAACATCAATGTGTGGTGGCCTCTCGAGCATCCCCCTACTGGGGACCTGGCCTGAAACCCAGGCATGTGCCCTGACTGGGAATCAAACGGGCAACCCCTTGGTTCGTAGGCTGGTGTGGCTCAGTGGATTGAGTGCTGGCCTGCAAACCAAAGGATCACCGGTTCAATTCCTGGTCAGGGCACATGCCTGGGTTGTGGGCTAGGTCCCTGATTGGGGTGAGAGGTAACCATACACTGATGTTTCTCTCCCTCTCTTTCTTCCACCCTTCTCTTCTTTCTAAATAAATAATTTTTTTAAAAAATAAAGGAAAGCCTAGAAATAAACCCTCACATATATTGTCAGATGATTCTGACAAGAGTACTAAGACCATCCAACAGGGAAAGGACAGTCTTTTCAAGAAATGGAGCCTGGCTGGTGGTAGCTCAGTGGATGGAGCGTGGGCCTGCAACCAAAGGGCTGCAGTTCGATTCTCAGTCAGGGCACATGTCTGGACTACAGGCCAGATCCCCAGGAAAGGATGTGCAAAAGGCAACCACACATTGATGTTTCTCTCCCTCTCTTTCTCCTTCCCTTCCCCTCTCTCTAAAAATAAATAAATGAAATCTTAAAAGATAAAAGAAATGGTACTGGGGAAACTGGATATCCACCAAAAGAATGAATTTGATTTCTTAGTTAACACTATACAAAAAATTATCTCACAATGAATCAAAGATCTAAGTGTGAGAGCTAAATTGAAAAAACTCTTAGAAGAGAACATCAGGTGAAAGCTTCATGACATTGGCTTTGGTAATGATTTCTTAAATAGGAAACCAAGTGCACAGACATTGAAAGAAAAAATAGGTAAATTGGACTTGATCAAATTAACTTCTGTGCATCAAAGGACATTGTCAACAAAATAAAAAGACAACACACAGAATAGGACAAAATATTTGAAAGTCAAATACCTGATAAGGGATTATATTCAGAATATGTAAATAACAATTAGAAGTCAACAACAAAAAAATCCAATTAAAAACTGGCCAGGGGAATTGAATATTCATTTTTTCAAAGACATACAAATGGAAAATAAGCATGTGAACAGATGCTCAGCATTACTAATCATTAGGGAAATGCAAATCAAAATCACAATGAGATACCTCCTCACACCCATTAATATGGTTATTACTAAACAAACAAACAAACAAATGCAGAAAACAGTGCATTGGCAATGATGGGAAAAACTTGAAACTTCTGTGCATTGCCAGAAGGAATATAAAATGGTGCAGCCACTGTGGATAATAGCATGGTAGTTCATAAAAAAAATGAACAAGGACTTGCTATTTAATCCAGCAATTCCCCTTCTGAGTATATACTCAAAAGAATTGAAAGCAGGAATTTGAACAGATATTGGTACATCCTTGTTCATAGAAGCATTACTTATAAAAGGGAAAAGGTAGAAACAACCCAGAAGTTCAAGGATGCATGAATGATAAGTGAAATATGATGGACACATACAAGGAAATATTACTCAGCCTTAAAGAGGAATGAAATTGTGATATATGCATAACATGCACCTTGAAGACATCATGATAGGTGAAATAAGCCAGACGTAGAAGGACAAATATACGATTCCACTTGTATGAAGTACCTAGAATAGTCACATTCATAGAGACAGAAGAATGGTGGTTTCCGGGGGTTGGCAGTGGCGGAGTGAGGAGTTAGTGGATACAGAGTTTTGTGTGGTAAGGTAAAATGTTCTGGAGATACATAGTGGTGATAGTTGCATAATCATTGATATGAATGTACTAATGCCACTGAAATCTGCACTTAAAATAGTTAAAATGGTAAATTTTATGTGTATTTCACCACATAAAAATGGTAATAAAACCACCTTGTGAAGGTCACAGTGAATTCCAGACTCAGGATGAGAAACTAAGTATATGTGATTTAGAGACTGAACTCTTAACCACTGTACCATTCTGTAGTGCTCTCCTGACTGACCTTCTGCCCTCTCTGACTTCTCTCCATTTTGCACACTATTGGTAGAGCAGTCATCCCAGGAAGGTGGAGAATGGAGCCAGGGGTCACTTACATTGTACGCCCAGCCTGAAGGGGTCACTTTTGCTGGCACTGACGGGGTTGGAGACCTCACATTGATAACCCCCAGCATCCTCCCTCCTGACGGGCTCTATGATTAGGGTGCTGTTGTCCCGGGACAGCTTCATCCTCTCTGTGAGCAGGAGACTCTGGTCCCTGAAGAACCACTGGGTGCAGATCCCAGTGTCATTTGTGAGGCAGGTCAGCACCACGGTGTCCTTATGTTCTGTGACGGCTGTGTTCCTGGCTCGGATGGAGGGCTTCCCCACGGGCTCTGTGGAGAAAGGAGAAGGCGACGGACTGAGCGGGCTCCTTCCTCAGAGCCTCAGCCAGTCACAGTCCCCAGGGAGCTCTGATATAGTCACCAGAGGATGGCCCTGACCTCTGAAGGAGGACCAGTGTCTTTGTTTGGGGGGCAATATGTAAGGAGAGGTCTAGGTCTCTCCCTCTGATACCAGATCACCCCAGGATGAGCCCTGAACTCTCCCCCTGCACACCTGTAGAACCAGCACCAGGAACCTGTTCTCTGCCCATGTGTTCAGCATCCTCATTATTAGGTGGAATTTTTCACCCATTGCTTTAAAAAAAAGATTTTATTTACTTTTTTTTTTTACAGAGAGGGGAAGGGAAGGAGGAAGAGAGGTAGAGAAACAGCAATGTGTGGTTGCCTCTTGAACACCCCCCACTGGGTGCTTGGCCCACAACCCAGGCATGTGCCCTGACTGGGAATAGACATGGTGACTCTTTGATTCGCAGTCTGGTGCTCAATCCACTGAGCCACACCAGCCAGGGCTCACCCATTGTTTTTCGTGTGACTCTTTCCTAGAGCTTTCTGTGACTTTGTAAAAGATCAACCCCCCTCTATAGTATGGTGACTATGCATAGAGATGGAAGTTATCTTCTTTTTGTTAAATAATTTATAAGACAATGAGAACAGCCCAACCAGTTATCATGACCTCAGGACCTGGAGAAATTGTAATCTAAAAGATTTCTCAATGTGAATAGGACTTTCACTTCCTGGCCTGTGGACTGAATGAATAACACACAGAAGAAAATCTCTAGAGAGAAGTACTCACAGTTTAACAAAGGCTGGGACTCTCAGCCTTCTCCGTAAACCATAAGCTTTGTGGCACTGCCCCTTCTGTCCCGTGAAGGGACTTCATGGAGGAATCTACCCATCTGTCAGGTAAGCACCATCACTCACTGCTCTCCTTTTGAACATCACACATGCTGGTGTTACACAGCATTACACAGCTGGTGACCTCAGAGCCAGGACGCAGCTCAGGGGGCGGGGGGTTGGTACATTATGGCTGTCTCCAGCAGCCTGGCCAGAGGGACGTTCTGGTGTTCATAGTGGCACATTTTTGCCAGATTGAAGACAGGCCACCCATGCAACTCTTCCATGGGTCCTGTCCCAGCACAAGGGGCAGCAGAGTCAGGCACCAGGTGAGCTTGGAGCAGAGCAGGGAGCAGGGGACTGTCCTGCTCACCCTCCTTGGAGGAGGTTTCACCCTTTCGTTTGGGGAGAAAGAGGTGAACTTGACTCAAAGCCTTGTATGTTCCCTGGAGCACATGGAGTGGGTCACAGAGAAGGGAGTGACAAAAGGAATGTGTTAGTGACAGAAGAAGCAACTTGACCATGAGGCCCCTTGCTTTCCCCCTCTGTGAGGCCCCCTCTAACACATGGGGCTTTTCTGAGGCTGAGAGAAACCCCTTCCTCATTTCCAAGGGTGGACCCCAGCTCTGCCATGAGAAATCAGAAGAGCAAGGGGAGCAGAGAGACTACAGGGAGGTGGGGGAGGGTTCAGGGAAGAATCTGTGATTTGCTACATGATGGAGACAATATCCAAGCTCTTTTCTGAAAACCAGACTGACCTCCACCCCAGATCTTGGTGCTGATGGTCCAGGAGGCACTTACCAGACACTGTGATGGTCCTGACTGTGGTCCTACTGAGGCCAGTGACAGAGTTATAGGCGAGGCAGGTGTAGGATCCACTGTCACTTGCAGTGATACTGGGGATAAAGAGCTCCTGTGTGGGTGTCTGGGGTCTCCCATTGACAAACCACAAATACTGTGCAGGTGGGTTAGAGGCTGTGCGGCAGAAGAGGTTGAGGTTTGCCCCTGGTGGGTAATGGGAGTCTGAGGGGGAAATAGAGGGGGCGTCTGGGCCATCTGGAGCAAATAGAGCAAAGCCACACATGATGTAGCAGAGGGAAGGGGAAGCTTCTGGCCTGTGTCAGGACCACAGTGTCCCTCTGAGCTGGGTCACATCCTTGTTTTAAAAAGTTCCAACCAGACAGACTGACATATAGAGAGCAGGATGAGAGCTTTGGGGGTTTGGGTGGGTCTGGGGAGGTGGGGCATTGAGAAAAAAAAGTGAAAAAACTCATGGACCTAGACTACAGTGTGGTGATTCCAGGGTGGAGGGGGGTGGTTGGAAGTAGAAAAGGGTATAGAGGGGATAAATGGTGATGGAAAAAAGTTCCAACCATAACCTCTGTGTTCACTGAGCTTGAGTCTGAGACATTAACCTCTTTGTCTCAAACCCAGATTCAACCCCACATTTGTCTAGGAAAGAAAATCTTGGCTCTCCTGGGTGTCTGGGGTGAGGGTCTCTGCCCTTGGGAAGAGTGGGATGTAGCCTGGCCTCTGGTGTGTGGATTCAGGTGGTGCCCTGGACCGCACAGGGACAAAAGTTACTGTCAGAAAACAGGCAGGGTGAAGGGGTCACTGAGGCCAGCACTCACTGGGTTCTGGGTGTCACATTCATAGGGTCCTGTGTCATTCCTCATGACAGAGCAAAGCAAGAGTCCTGTTGTCCTTGAACAGCCCCACCCTGGCTCTGTCCTGGAGGCTCTGACTTGACTGTTGACCAGCCACAGGTAGGTGCTGTCCTGAGTGTGAGGCTCACACATTAACAGGACAGGGTCCTTGTGCTCCTTGGGGTTGGAGTTGTTGTTTGTGATGCTGGCTTTGAGTAACTCCGCTGTGCAGGTAACAGAAAGAACATTGCCCTGGGTGGTACCTTGGATTCCTCTAAAGGCATCTTCAATCAGGGTTGATACCTCTCACCTCCCACCTCTTAGTCAACCCAAGTTTTTAAAAGAATAAGGCAGGTCTGTCTATCACACAAAAACACGAGGACCTGAGTGCTCAGAGAATGTAAGGCCTCCACTGCTGTGTCTGGGAGAAAGCACAGACTGCCTCAGGTGTCAGTTAAGTGTCAGGGATTGATCATGGAAAGACATACCCTTGGGAGAAAGAGACGACTGGGCACCTGTCCTGGTTCTTCACTGACCAGATGACTGCCTGACCAACCTTGGTGTCTCACCTGGGGTGTGCAGGTGCTGAGTCCCTTCAAGCTGCACAGACCTACATTGCTGGGTCAAAATGTGTTTTCACTAAAGACTCCCATTCCAGGCTTATCTTAGAGATGAGTCATGAAGGGCCATCCCACAGTGCTTACACCCTGGGAAGACTGGGCAGTGTGGCCTCAGACTGAGTGAGCACAAACAATACACGGGGAGACCAGGAGCAAGTCTGGGGGTCAGTTCAGGACTCAGGATGCAGGACTATGAGGTGGACAGTGTGCCCAGGAGTTCATTGGTGACTGACATGTGATAGTGACCCCACAAAGGGTAGAGCAGAGTCCAGGAATGATTGATACAAGGGTGAGGGACACGGGAGCTGGCTTTGGCAGAGGAACCAGGCTCTCTGCCCTTGGCCTTTACTGTCCTCTCTCCCACTGCAGTGGGCAGGGACCCCTCCTCAAACACTCAGACAACAGCAACTACAGAAGGGGTGACCTGTGGGAAGTGGGGAGCTGGAACTTACTGAAATATGGCCCTCACGGACCATTTGTGTTTGGCATTATGAGATAGAAATTTGAGTTAAATTATGAAAGAACATGTGAAAATCATAATTATGCCCCAAAGATCTAAGACCAGTCTCTGGAGGAATCTCTGTCTAGAGAACATTGAAGGTCACAGACCAAGTTCTAAGTCCAACCAGGACACACTGTGACCAAAGGAAGACGCTACAGTGAGTGTGAAGTAAGTGCCTCCCTGGGGAGAGAGAGACTGTGAGTCCTGCTAAGGGGACGGAGTGACCAGAAGGCTCCAGGCGGTGTCTTTGTTGTATAAAGGGAGGGATGACGCCAAACTGGTAGAAAAGGTTCGTGTTACATTAGTACTTGTAGGAAGAAGGTCCCTGTCACCAGTTTCTGTGGACAGTCAGGCTAGTGGGAGGAGCCCCCACCTAACTCAGGAAACAGAGCTGAGCTTTGATCAAATTCATTCACGTTGGACAGCATCTAAGAGAAAGGACAGAGGCTGGGGCATCTCCCTTTCTGAGAGGATCCCACCCCACGGGAAAGGTGCCTCATGAGGACACGTGTGTGTGACACAGGCAGTGAGAACCAGTCAGATGGGGCAGGGTCACCAGCCCCACCTTGGGAAAGTTGGGAGCCCTGGAAGGAATGGGAGCCTCACACCAGACACAGGTGTGTCACGATTCAGGAATGAAGTGAGCCCTGTTGGTGACTGAGGCCTGTCCTTCTGCCTTTGACTCCCTGGTAGAGTCACACAGGGAGTAGATCAATGGGTTACATGTCCCTGTCATGTGTCCTGTTCCTGTTCTTGGCATGAGGGAAGGAAGGAGCCCTGGATGGGGCACAGCAGAGGCTCTTTCTCCTGGTGACCTGGGAACTTGGCTCCTGATGGAGCCGGGGCTGCTGCTCTGACTGACTTCTGTGTCCTTTCCTGTTGCCCAGGAGGATGGGCCTGGGCACAGGTGCTAGTGGGAGAATCCAGGGAGCCTGCAGCGTAGAGGAGGCAGAGTAGAGCAGAGCAGGGCAGTGGGCCTGGACTGAAGGAGGAGACAGACGAGGGACATGGAAGGAGCAGAAAGAGCCAGAAATGTCTTTGATGGGCAGTGGGGGTTACAGGTGACTTCAAGGACCCCAAGGACCAAGAACCCAGGGCTGCCCCAGGGCTGGACCAGTGCAGCCCAGAAAGCCCTCCCACAGCTGGGCAGCCCCACAGTAACTGTGAGACTTGGCTCCTGAGGGGGCTTCAGGGGCAGGTGGTCAGAGGAATGGAACGTGGATCTCTGCCCCTAGAGGGACAGAGAATGGGTGTTGCCAAAACCTACTAAGATTATATCCAGGTTCCAGTCTCTACAGATTATGGATCATTCATTCATATTCATTCTTTTTTTTCATCTTTCACTGCTATCTTACACCAAGGAACAATTGAGTGCTGGTCCCTGAGCTGGTTGCAGGTGTGGAGTGGGGAGTGAGGGGCAAAGTCCTTCCCTTCACATCCAGTGGGAGTGACACCAACACATCAGGAAGCAAAGAAGGGATTTCAAGTCCAGGGCAGGGAGGTGTGGATTGGCCACCTGAAGGGGAGGCCTGGGTATTCCCAGCACTGACTGATTGTTACTGCAGGTACTTTGGTTCTGGAGTGAAAACAGGTTGATGCTCCATTTCCTTTCACTCCCCAGGCCAGAATCTCTCCCTGTGTGCTGGCCATGTGTAAGAAGAAAGGATCTGAGCTGGCAGCTGGTGTCAGGGTCTGCACATGTGTGATAGGCCCTTGGAGTGGAGGAGAGGATGGGCTGTGACTGCAGACAGGTCTTGGCGTGACTCAGACTGGACAGTCTTGGTCTGTGTGACTCTGTGTGAATGTGCCCCTGTAACTCAGTTCCCCTGAATATATCAGGGTAGATGGTGAGTGGTCTCAGACTTGCCAGGTTGTCTGTGGATGACCCTTAGTCGTTTCCCAATTTCCTGACCTAACGCTTGGAACAGAGGAGCTGCCCCAGCTAACAGCCTCTGTTACTGTTTGTGTCCCCGACAGAGGCTCCCTGGTCTGACATCCCCTGGTGGATGAGGGGCTGTGAGCAACATCTTTGTTTTTTCCCTGGGGACGCTGACCTTCCTCTGGAGTCTCCTATGTCCCCCAGGGCAGGTAGCTAATGGCCTGGGGCCTTGTCCACATGTGCTCTCCACTCATAGTCTCAGGTGAAGGGCCATGTTCCACCAGTGCCCAGATGTGGCTCTTGAACCTGAGCCCTGGCTGGTGACCAGCTCAAGAGCCTTGTGATTCAGGCACCTGGGAAATTGTGGCTCCTAGTCATGAAACCAGCCTGATCCAGGCTCACCAGGGTCCTTGGGACAGGAGTCTGTGGAGGGACTGCCACTTTGAGCTCTGTGAGGTTCCCAAAGGGCACCCTCAGGTCAGGCCCTGTCTGAGCTCTGTAGGGTCTTTCTCAGGGTCAAGGTCATGGGGAGAGGTCCAAGAAGCTGTGCTGAGACTGGTCTCTTTTTGCTGAGTTACTCCCATCAGACTGGTACTCTGTCTGTGGTGAATGTGTGCAGGGCTGGAATCCGGGAGGATTAGTAAGTTTGCCTCCACTGTGTGTGTCCTGTACTAAATGTCCAACCATCCCCCAGGACGTGAAGCAGAGGGGGATGGAGGCAGAGTCCAGGGCTGTCAGTTTTGTGTGTAAGTAGAATTCACCCCACCCGACACCCAGAGGTCAGAGAGAAATCACTCACGGTATACACGGAGGTGTCCCTTTGCTTCTTCATTCTGAAAAGTTTTTTTTATGGCTTGTATGGTGTAGTATCCTGTGTCCTTCAGGGTGATGTTCTGGAACAGCAGGGATCCATTGGGGTATATGGTCTCTCGACCGCTGTGTGCAGGCCCAGGGGTAAATTCTTGAGTGTGTGTCACATATGATGCAATTCCATGGTTGCTGTCTACACTTTCCCCTCTGTACCAGGCATAGCCTACAAGATTCTCAGGCAGATTGAGGACAAGGAGAAGCACATCCTTCCCTTCTGTAGCATTGATCGACGCAACAGTGAGTTGGGCAGTGGTGGGCAGGCTCCTGAAGGTTAACAGTGAGACTAGGAGGGAAGGAGAAATCAATCAGTTTTCAGGTCTATGTGTTGGGAGGGAAGATGAGGCCCTGGGTCCTGTGTAGGTCTCTTCATCTCTCAACCTTAGTGCATGTATGAGTGTGAGCGTGTGTGTATTTGTGTGTATGTCTCTCATGGTCAAGGTCAACAGCATGGCCACCATTACTTCAGCACCTCTGAACCTATTATTTCTTCTGTTTTGAAAACTTCCCCAAGTGTCTGCCCAGCTCACCCCCTCACTGCCCTCAGACCCCTGCTGACACTCAGGGGCATCCGAGGGGACACCTTCACTAACCACCTCTTTTAATGATACTGTGTCTTCATTTTCTGACCTGCCCTGACTCTTCTCCTTTTGTTGCACTTATGGGTACCTGATACCACATCTAGATCTTTCCTTGTCCTTCTCCTCCCCACAGAATATGAGCTCCACAGGGGCAGGGGCTTGTCTGACCCTGTTGCACCCCCAGTGCCTGTGACAGGCTGCAAGCACCTATGGGGCAATGAGTGAGTGGTCCCAGGGTCCTGCTCCTCCTGGGGTGTATTTGCTTCTTTCTGAGGTTGGTGCAAAGGACTACATTTAGTGCTCCTGATGAAGTTTTTCTTGTGTCACCCTGACATAGTTATTCTCATCAGTTTTCAGAAATTATTTCTGCTTTTTCATAAATGACTTTTATAATGTTGAGGTAGTTTCTTTCTACTTCTAGTTAGAGTATTTTTATTTAAAAAAAGTTGAATTTTGTCAAATGCTCATACTGATTCTTCCTCTTACTATTTATAGGTCTATTCATATTTCTATTTCATTGTGATTCCATCTTGGAGGTTTGTGTCCAGTAATTTGTTTATTTCATTTAAGTTGTCTAATTTGTTGGCATACAGTCATTCATAGTACTATCAGAACTCTTATTTGTTCTGTAGCATTGGTAGTAACACTCCCACTCTCATTCCTGATTTTAGTAATTTGAATCTTCTCTCTTTTTTCTTAGCCAGTCTAGTTAAAGGTCTGTCCATTTTGTTAGGCTTTTTTGATAAACCAACTTTTGGTTTCATTAATTTTCACTACTGTTTTTT
>JAPYXV010004442.1:0-11379 GCA_028533065.1 Trachops cirrhosus
GAGATATATATATATATCAAGGTGGTTCATGTTTCTGTATTTGAGAAATGCATCTGGTCTAGGCTAAAAAGACATCTTCATAACTTTCACATCACGTTTGAATCTGCAGTAGCCTCCTGTTATCAATCCCCCTGGATGAGGCCTAGGGGAGTGAAGGAGAAAGCCTAGTTAAATGCGATGTTTTTCCTCTGCACTCAGCAGTGTCCCTAGAGAAGTTTAACAGGTTTCTCTTTGCCCTTTATGTTTTTGAAATTTTTCTCTGTTGAGGTATGAACAAAATCTAATGGACAAGGGGTGAGCCTACAATGGGTGTGTTTTCAGTCTTTCTGTATCTCAGATTTTTATAACATGTGCTCCCTGATAATTCCTTTTTTAACTCTCACATTGTCAGACTTTTAAAAGGCAACCTTGGCAACAGGTTAAAAATGGGAGCAAAGTTGTAGGATTGAAGCCAATGCGCAGTTATTCATGATCTTTGTTATGAACTGAATTTTTCCCTGCTCTCCCCAAAATTCAGAATTTGAAGCTGCAGCCCCCATTGTGACGGTATTTGGAGATAGGACCTTTAAAGAGGCAATTAAGGTTACAGGAGGTCGTAAGGATGAGGCCCTAATCCAACAGAACCAGTGCCCTTCTAAGAAAGAGAGAGACACCAGGGAAGTGCACACACACACACACACACACACACACACACACACACAGGCCATATCAGGTCACAGCAAGAAAACAGCCATTTGCAAGCCAGAGGGAGAAGCCTTGGGAGGAACCCATCCTGCTGGCACCTTGATCTTGGACTTACAGACTTCAGAACTGTGAGAAAATAATTTTTGTTGGTGAAACCACTCAGTATGTGGTATTTTGTTATGGCAACCCTATAAAACTGATACAATCTCTTCTTTCTATCATGGAAACACTCCATTGGCCTGGGTCCCAACAGCAGCACAACAAAGACGCAGCACCCTAACAGTGGTTCCTTGATGAACACGGAACATGAGTGAGCATTAACGTTGTGATTTTGGAACACTAAGAGATGGGGGCTACATGTCTTAGCTGCTGACTATGGTTCTTGTTATTTTCAACTTGGATATTAGAAAACAAATCTGACAATTAGGGGACTTGCCTAAGGCCTACTGTCCCCTGAACTAACCCTTCCATTACTGTATCACAGCAGTTGTCATTTACACGTTTGGTTTGTAGGAGAGGGGATACAATCTTTTCCCTCTACTCCTCTTGGGTTCTCATGCTGGGGCCTTGTATATAAGACCGACAAGGGAAAGATTAATAGGAAACAAAAAGAAGCTGATTAATGTGTGTATCACATATATACATGGGAATACCCAGTTATGGGTAACTCAAAGGATCAGTTAGAACTTGGACTTATATAGCATCTTAATAAAAGAACAATACATTTTTAAAGAGTGACAAGATAAAGGAAAAGCACTTTGAGTTTCTAGGACAGCAAATTATGGAAAGGTAAATACTGATATATGGAGGAACAATGCAATGGTAGGTGAGGGCTAGTTTCTGCAAGATGTGTTAAGTAGATTCTTCTGGTGGTATCTGGGCTGATAGGGATCTACAATTGTCTCTGGATATTGACTTCTGTTCTTCCTGATAGAGAGGAGGGGGGAGGCACATTTATGATTTTATATCTTACTTTTAGGCAAATAGGGGAAGAACAGATAGTTTTTCTTGCATCTGCTTCATCTCAACTGCCTTCAGCTCAAAATAATCAATATGAGAACATGGCATATTTTGGGGTGGCATATTCTGCTACTCTTCAAGTTCCTTCAGAATTTGGTAAACCTAATTATACAAAGCAATAATCTGTTATGGAGAGAGTAAGAGTCAGATTGCCAGCATTTGAAAGGTAACATAGAATAAGACAGCAGAGAGTAAGTAAATTAGGAAATCAGAAAAAAACTAAAAACACTTGTGTTTTTTTTTCCTATTTCAAACAGACGGTAACATTATTTATGGTCTTGGAGTTAGAACAGACCTAGATGCAAATGCCCACTCTTCTCTGTGATCCTACACAAGTACTTAACCTTTAGAGTTTTAGTTTCTTCCTCTTTAAAATGAAGATGATTAAAATAGTCTCATAGGCTTGTGGGGGAAATTTCGGTTGTATAATAGATGTAAGGCGCCTGATGCGGAGCAGAGGCTCCATGATTAATGGGCTCCTTTCCCCGATACCACAGATGCATGACAACAGACCTTCAAGGGTTGAATGATGTTTTACTAAAAAGTTGTTCTTCAGGCTGACAGTGATCAGAAGGGAGACGGGAAGGGAAAATGGGGCAAAAGGGTGAAGGGTTTACAGAACAATTATAAAGGACATACGGACAATAACAAGGCGGGTTGGAAATGGGGGAGGGAGGTGGGGAGGGCTGGGGTGGTAGGGAAGGGGGAAGGCAGAAAACCGTACTTGAACAACAATTAAAAAAATAAAATAAAAAGTTGTTCTTAAAATGGTCTCTGCTGCTTTCCTAGAATTCTGAAGGAAAGAGCCTGAGAAGATTGTCCCTGTGTGTTTTCCTGCAGAGAATGAAGTCATTATAAATTACAACAACTTTTTAAAAGATTTTATTTATTCATTTTTAGAGAGAGGGGAAGAGAAGGAGAGAAATATCAATGTGCGATTGCCTCTCACGTGGCCCCCACTGGGGGACCTGGCCTGCAACCCAGGCATGTGCCCTGACTGGGAATCGAACTGGCGACTCTTTGATTTGCAGCCTATACTCAATCCACTGAGCTACACCAGCCAGAGTAATTACAACAATTTTTTCTAAGTAGAGGCAAAGACAGGGTACATAATGTCTTGCCCAACATCTCAAAGACTTCATGGAGATTTGAATATAGAACAGTGTCAGTTTTCTACGTGGTCCAAATTCTTCCAAGTGGCAAGAGCTCCTGCTGTGGTAGTCCTTAAGCCAGACCAAACTAGTTTTTAAAAGAAGTTTCAACTTTATCCACTCTTCTAATCTGGTGGGCTTTAACCTAGAGCAAGCCTTTCTGCTAGGGAGGTGTCAGAACCCTCTAAAGAATTAAAAATTAGAGAAAGAAATAGCTTTGGAATTGAACACTAACATGAAAGACACACTAGAGTGAGTAAGCCCACGATAGTGACATAAGAGAAATAAAAGAGGTAAATGCTTAAAAATTAAAAATGAATGAAGAGAGAAAGAAACAGGTTTGAGAGACTGTGACAAATACCAAAGACATGTGAGGAAGATCCAACATAATCCCTAAAGAAAATCAAAGCAAGGGAATAAAATAATGAAATTAGAAAAACTTTCATCAGAAAAACTTTCCTGGAAAAAAGAAATGATTTGAAACTACATATTGAAAGAGGATCATGTGTATCTGAGACTATCAGACTATCAGCATGACAATTACTAATATATATTCTGGTAAACTTTTTCAACCAAAAGGAAAATGAAAAACAGCCATTGGATATCTAGGCAAGAAGAACATGTGATTTATAAAGGGAAAGTGTTAGGTTATCATCAGATTTTTTTATTAGACCCAAAGAAAATGGAGTAACATATTTAAGATACTCAAGAAAAGAAAATATATTCCAGAGAACTTTATATACTTGAAAGTAAAACATTCTAGTGTAAAGGGGGAGGAAAAACTTTCCTTTACAATCCTAGGTTCAATAGCTGGGGCTATGAAATAAATTGATAACAGACAGATTAACAGGGGCAAAATAATATAATAAAGATTTATTAAATTTTAATATTACATGCACAGAGACATCACAGAAAAAAAGTAGATACCCAAAGGCAGTAAGACTTGAGAGTTTGTATAGCATCGTAATAGGGGAAGAGGAGGGTGAATAGGGTGATGTAGGCAACTTATGGAAGAGAAAATAATTTCTAAGAAAGATGAAGGGCCCATAGCAGACTAGGTGGTGGATATGATAGTTTCTGATAAGGGTTGTCTGGGTGTGGTGTGGACTTTTAGTCCTCCCTTCCCTTGTGATAGGAGTCACCCGCCCCTGTGCATGAAATTCCTGGGAAGAGGATTTGTGATTGTTGGGTTCATTTTTGGAGGATTGGTCTTTAGGCAGATGAGGAGAGTTCGGAGACAGCCTCTTCCTGGATGTACTGTTTTCCAGGTGCCTCAAGCTCAAAATAATCAGTATACCAATGCAGTATGTTTTAGGGGTGGCGTGTCCAGAACTCTTCCAGTAAAATTCTTATAGACAAATAAGAACTTCGGTAATTAATGTTTCTAAGAGGAATTTACTAAAAAATAAGTTTCAGACAACCAAACTGACTAGAGAGACATGAGCTGATGAACTAGTGGTATGTGTTACATGCATACTTACCAAAATATTAATATCCAATAAGGGTCAAAAAGAGTGACTATAGTATATTATGGCCATATGCAACAATGTATACATAATAAAACTATAAAAATAAGTGAGGGATAAAAAATGAGTATAGCATATATAAAAATTTAACTGTTTTTAGTAATCATAGTGGACAGTGATAATAGTAGCAATGTTATGTGTGTAAGTTATGTATATAATATAATTATCAAATTCTATTACCTCCTATGCCCTTGAGAACTAGAACTTTAGTATAGAAGATAGAGATACAGACATATTCTCTGTTAAAAGAGGTTAAGTTAAAACTCTGCAGTCCTGAAACTGGATTGGAAGTCCCAGTACGAGCCCAAGAGGTATTTTATTACATATCCCAGCTCTTTCTACTGAAAAGTCCTAGAAATAATGACCAATGCCCTAATAACGAACATTCCTGTTGCCCAGATTATGATATTAACATACCATTTACTACAACAACAACAGCAGCAACAGCAACCTGGGCTTTTTGAAGAAAAGGCTGATCCCTGGTTTGTGGCAAGAGATATGTAAGCCTGGATCATTCCTTCAGAGCAGACAGGAAGCTCTCAGAGACTACAAGCGTTGTGCCAAAGGGTTCACCGCCAACTTGAAGTAGCTCCCACTGCCCTAAAATGAAACAATTTGAATTTTAATAAGAAAACAATATAACAATTAGAAATACCTTATGTTTAATAATAAAGAAAAAACCATCACATTTGTTTAAATTCATGAACTCCTAGTGACGTTAAAAAATAATTGGCCACCTTTGCAGGATGACAGAGAACCATTTCATCTTGAAAATAGAGAAAATAATCACGATTTATCCTTCCTCTTCTATATGCATGTACTAGTAGGTAAGCAAATAGTAAATAAAGGAAAGTTTCCTTAAAATTATTCCATGTAATAAACATAGTAAACGTACATAATTAGCACATAACCATGTTGCAACCTCCTCCCACATTGGTGGACGCAGGCACTGAGCTCCAGTGGTTGCTCTCATCAAACCTATAGAAACCGCCAGAGCGTGAGGAGCCTCCTGATGTGAGGACCCACAGCCACCTGAAGTTTTGCCAAGAGAATCAAAACAAAACCTGATTAGGCCTCTGGATCCAGCTTCGTGCATGGACTTCACCATGAGCACATAAATCAGTAAAATCCAGGCTGGGAAAGTCTATAGTTAACGTGCCTGGGTTTTGTAACAAAAAAAATTGAAGGAAAAGAAAGAGGTAGAGGGAGAATCGGTAAATTAAAAGAAATGTAAGATACCAGATCTGTAAAAAAAATGGAAAACACAAAATACTGGCAAGGATGCAGAGAAACGGGCTAACTCATGTATTGCTGGAGGGAGTATGACATGGTACCGTCACTCTGGAAAATAGTTAAATAATATCTTCTAAAATTAAAAAATGCACTAACCACGTGACCCAGAAGTTGTATTCTGTGTGCATTTATTCCAGAGAAATAAAATGTTGTATTTACAAAACATCCAAACATAAATGTTCATAGCAGCTTTATTCATAATAGCCAGAAACTGGGGGAAAAAAACCGAAATGTCCTTCAGTGGGTGGCTGAAACAAACTGATCCATCTGGACTGTGTTCTACTACCCGACAAGACAAAGCGACAGTCCTGTTACACACGACAGTGTGAACGGACTGCAAGGAAATCTGTTACATGTATAAAAACAGACACTCTCAAAAGGGTACATGACCTATGGACCTGGTCTGGACTATCCTTCAAAGAAATCAGAGATGAAACACAGATGCATAGTTTTCAGGGCTGAAGATTTGGGGGAGAAGAAGGTGGTGGTGGCTTTCAAGAGGTAGTGTGAGGAGCCTCAGATGAGGTCATGGTTCTGTATCTCCATTGTGATGGTGTTTACTCAAAGATATATATGGAATAAAAATTGTATAGCACTGTAAACACATACACAAATGAGTGAATATATAATTGATGACATCTGAATAAATTCTGCAAATTGTATCAATGTCAATTTTATGGTGCTCCTAGTGTGTAATAGTCATGGAAGATGCAAACATTGGTGGAGAAAGAGTCAAGGGTGTGTGGGACCACCCTGGACATGTTTTTGCAACTTTCTGTCAATCTGAAATTATTTCAAAAAAATTTTAAACATGGACAAAGCTAAATAGTAGTTAAGGATATACAATTGGGTGAGAAAACTAGAGCAAAATGTAAGGAAGCAGTTGCTATATAAGTTGTGGTGATTCTGGAGGAAGGGAGTCATAGTCACAATAGGGCATGTGAAGGGACTGGCATGTTTGGTGAAGTTCTGTTTCTTGACAGAGGAGACAGTTGTAGAGGTTTACATTAGACTAATTTGCCAAACTGTGCATTGCTTTGTGAAAGTGTCATGTGTGTGGTATGCATGTACCTGTATGTGTACATTCTCTTGATTTGCTTTTGTTTATGGAGCAGAGGAAAAGGTGAACAGGGACCATTTAAGCACACACAGTAGATTGCTTTCTGCTAGTACCAGACAGCTGCTAAAATCAGAGGCTTAATGAGCTGGTACAATGCTCTTAGGTTTATGTCTTTACATTAACAGGGGAACGCTCCAAATGAATCAGGTTTAAGTAATGGGGTACATTCTGAATTGTTAAATTAGACTATTTTGGTAGCAGTGAGCATAGACAATGTCATGCTTCACCTTGAGAATGCATGTTTTTAAAGATAACAGAAAATCCATAGGTTTGGCTGTGGTGAATTGTAATCTAATGAATTTGCAATTATCATTAATTATTAAACCACCACAGAATTGTAGCTAATTGGATTCCAAGGTCTATTAAAGATTATAACCACTTATATTGATATTTTCGAGGCCCTCTTACATAGAGTGAGCATCTTTATTATTTTGTGTGTGGGGTGTGGGATGAAATATCAGGACTCTTTTCTTTAAGGGAATGTCCCCAGAATACATTTGGCCTCCTCACCTTGTATATGGGTGAATGCTGGAATATATTATATGGCCTTTAGAAGTGGTGTTGTCAATTTGATGACTGTTTCCCTACCTTCAAATTTTAAAGCAGCTGATGGCAGAAAATGGCCAGGTACAGAGTGGACTTCAAACAATTGCTGGCCGTACAGACCCTATAGTGTACATCAGGTTTCTCTCGAAGATTCTTCCCAGAAGCATTCCTCAAAGAGGATTTTTCCAGATTTCTACATGGGAAAGGAGAAACATTTACCCCCAAAGTGTGGTGTAAATATTTTATCAAAGAAAAAATGCATTTTCTGAACTTTTCAATATAGGTGAGAAGATACATGTTTCAAAGCATAAGCGTGAGAAGTGTAGGAACAGTCACTGGAGAATTCAGGATGAAACCCTCAATTTGGAGATTTCACAGGTGCTGAGAGAGACAGTGTCATGTTGAAGAGAGGGGTAAGTGAGAGTCAGGAAGGCGATTTAACGTGAACCAGGAGAAGAGAGAGGAGCAGCCTAGTTACCAGGCTGGCGATGGAAGCTTCAGTGAGTTGTGTTGGGGAGTTCGTCCCACTCATCAACTGACAGTCCTCACCAGTAGAGATGCCCCTCCTTGTTCTCTTCCTCTCTTCCGATAAGTTCTTACTCTCCTCGTCATCCATGTTTAGGACACCACCCATTTTCACCCCTGTGTATTTCCACTTAGGTTTCAGACAAGTTGTACCATTATGTCTTGAGTACTTAGAGATTATATGTCCAAGAGATGTAAGAGTAGTTTTAATAACAGAGAGCTCCACTGAGGTTTAATTTCCTCTCTGGGACTTGGACATTCTTTCTGAACATTCTGCTATAGCTGTCTGAAAGAAAAATGTCAATTCTGTCCTCGATTTAGAATAAAGTAATTCTTATCAAGGCTGTGCACCTACTTGTTATGAAACAATTTGGGTAGTTATTAAAATCATGAAATGTAATGCCACACTAGTAGGAATTTCACATATGAAGAAAATACAGTCATCTCATTGGTAATTTCTTGTTGGTTTTAAAAAGCAATGCTCTGTTTGTACAAAACTTAAACGTTTGCCCTTCCATATGGTTTCTCTATTCAAGAAATTAACCCTTGGTTTAGAATAGATAAATCTATAGAAGAAAGACTTATTCTAATGCACAATCTGCCTTTGGTGTTACTAGACACATGTGATGCTCAATTGTTAATAGATTGAAATATGCAGGGGGTAAATAGGCATTTTCATTTGTAACGGTGCCTTGGCTCATCTCGTGACAAAGCAGATGTGGAAACAGTCTTCTTTTCTCTTGTCTGTCTGCCTGCCTTCTTTCTCTCTTTATCCCTCAACTAATATCATTTTCATTGAATAATCCCCTAATCTATGTCTTGGAATTTTGCATGTCAACTTTAGAGACATTTCTATCACCCCTTCCACATTCTGCACACGGGCACACCGCTCTGGCCAGCCAGAACGACCCATTGCCCACTATGAGTACGTGGATCCCCTCACCTCCTTTGCTTGGCTCTCTCTGGAATATCAGATTTCAAGCTCTGTGGTCGTACACACAAGGGTCAGGTTCACTTGACTGATCTGCATTCTGTCCTGAATGTCAAAATGTCCAAACCAGTTTTTGAATAAAAACAGTCTTAAACAACTTCCTGACTACTTAAACCATCTTTTCTCCTTTGATTATATTGGGCCTTTCAAGCTGCTGGGGAACAGGAACTGTGTCTCCTTGTCTTCCCCCTGCCCATTGTATCCTCATGCCTAGCACATATGATTGTATTTTTGTTAAACAATGAACAAAACAATGATTGAATAAATGACAAAAGGAAATTTTGCTAACTTGCAACACAGTTTTTGTCCATGTTCTTTCTCAAGTCCTGTTTTTAATTTCCTAATTTCTGTGTTGTGGCCTCCATTGAACTCCTAGGTATATTTCTCTTCTTTTAATGACTATCTGTTGAATATTATTCTTAACACCCAAGTTATTGCTGTGTGCCTAGAATTATGCTGACTGCTAAAATTTATCATACTTGATGTACCCATGAGATTATAATTTAATCCCAGAAAGCTCAACATCCACTCGTTCTGGTGGGCAAGTAGGTGTAGAAGTGACTTTTTCCTTCCCTAAGTACAGGGCTGCCTCCTTCACATGATCTCCTATAGGCAAAAGGCATTAGACATACATGGATTCCACTTCCCCCTCTGCAACCCGTGAGTGGCATGAGAGACATATAAATGAAGTCCTGTGGCATCAAAACTAAAAATTTTATACCCTAACGAGTACAAAATATTTTTACTTTACCCAGAGTTGATAGAAATCATGCTATTACACACTTCCCAACAAACTTAATTTAAAAAATACATGATATTCACTTCCCATCCTTACTAATCAAATTCTCCATCCAGAAATCTTGAAGACAGAAAATAGTGAGCATATATACCTTTGGGAATATGAGAAGAAATAGCCACAGAGAAACCTAAACTTTATTTGTAGCCCCTGTTTTTGCTTTAAAATGAATGCAGACCATTGTAAAATCATGATTTTGCTGGGAGTTAAAATGACGTCTTGGAAAGACAGACCCAATCTCAGGCTCTATGTACCCTTGGCCTGTTGCTGGCACACCCCAGCTTGTGAAGTCCAGCTGTAGTGTTTGCCAGTTTGAAAGATACTTAGGCTTAATGAAGAAAAATCTGCCCCTAAACACTTAGGCTGTGGTAAGGAAAATAAAATACAACTTGTAGAGACAACACAAAGTCTGTACCCAGCATAGACACACACAGTTTTTAAGATTTTAGAGATGCAAAATTCACTTCAAACAGGGTGACTTCCAAAAAGGTTTCAAGAGAGGCAAGATTTCAGGCAGTAAGATTTTCCTTTATGTATTCAGTAAAAATACAGAACAGCGTCTACTTTTTAGTCTGTGTGTTTCTTCCTCCCACATCAAATCTGTGATCGCGTCTCTTCACATCTTCTGACAATATCCTCATGAATTATTTTATTTGCAAATTAGAGAACAATAAAATTAAGCTTGTTTAATAATTGTTTTCTAAAGAAGACTCTAAATAAAAACTTTACTGGAACAAGGGTAGGTTTAGGTTAAGGGCTGTGTAATGGGTATTTTGGGACTTAATATCCAGATATGGAGACGTGTTCCAATGTAAAGTTTGCTGAGAACACTCTCCAGATAACTGAGGTGATTCTATATGGTTTGATGATAATATACACACTGTTTCTTATTTAAAAGATTCTCTTTATCATGGTTTTATTTCAACTCATGGACTAATTCTGAGTTTTTGAGTGCCCGATCTTAACTGGGGGTTTTAATGGCATTATGTTCCAAGAGGATTAAGTGAAATGGGGGTGGGACAGTCAGGGAAAAGATTCTGGAAGGACAGATCGGGCTGGTCACACAGAACCTCATATGAGGTCCTACCAGGCCTGGGAGCTTAGGAGAAGCAAAAAGCATTGCAAGCCCAATGATGAGGTGGGCCTATTAGGTTGCTCATACTAACAAGAGATAAACCCTCAACTCTGGACAACGGGGTCAGAGAGGGTATGCTCTGGAGGGTAAATTCAGTTAAGAAATAGAATTGATAGAACTGGGTGACTAACAGGAAATGGGTTTAGAATGAGCCAGGAGGAGGTGTCTGGGTTCACACCCATGTTTGGAGAGACTGGAGAGATATAAAAGTAAAAGTTAATAATAGTGAAAACAAATAACATCATTGAGCACCTACTATGTGCCTGGTGTAAGACTGAATTTACCCTTAAGAATAATTTACATAAAATTTTAATCATCAAGCCTCATGGCAATCCTTGGCATTTGGTACAATTAGTGTCCCCGTTTTATATGACAAAAGTGAAGCTCAGAGGAGTTACTTAAGCCAAGATGACACAGTTTAGAATGGAGCGGAGCTGGGCACCATGGGAATGACAATACGTGAGACATAATTGCTATCCTCAGTAAGACAGACACTAAAGGAATCTCGTTATGGGTGGCCAGCACTTCAGAGTACACAAAACACTTTTAAATGTGATGTTTTAGTTCATCCTCACATAACACTGTGTAATAG
>JAPYXV010004443.1:0-11377 GCA_028533065.1 Trachops cirrhosus
TGGGGACAGAGTTTCGGTTCGGGAAGGTGAGAAATTCTGCAGACGGGGGTGGTGGCGGTCACACAACAATGTGAAGGTGCTCAGTGCCACAGACCGTAGGCTTAAAAATGGTTAAGACACTAAGCTTCATGTTATGTGTGTTTCACCACAATTTTTAACAAAGAAAGAAAGCCAAACTTTATAGCTATCCTTCTCTCAAACGCCATTCTGCCTGCGCACCCATCTGCCCCACGGTGGCACTTGGCATCCCGGCGTCAGACCCAAGGGGAGGAGCCTGTGTGGCAGCCACCTCTGCCACCGTCCTGGTGTGGAAGACAAGAGACTTTGCATTTAGGGGAGCCAGGAGGTCCCGGAGTCCCACCCAGCACCCCAGCAAGGAGAACTCTCTCTCCGGGAAAAGCAGGGCAGAGGGAAGATGAAGAAATCTGTTGGGGGCGGAAGCGAGCGAAGGGAGAGGCCGCCAGCTGACAGCAGAGACCCACGGATGCCACCCGCCACAGGGTGAGGGGAGACAGAGTGGAATGTGTTAACATTTTCGTCCGCAAAGCACTGGCTGACCTTTAGAAAACGCGACAGCAATTTACCTTTCTCTAAAGTGTTTTACACAATCAATACTCTTGACCACCCTCTTGTCCGCTCCCAACACCTTGAAAAACCTTTCAAGTTAAGATGCAAAACACCTATCAGTGGAATTCAGTCCTAACGGATGACGTGGCTAAATCAACACAACTCGGACTCATTGAAAGCTTCCCGCTTTCTCTACACTTTCAAGTCAAGGACACCTCCATCAGAACCCTGTAAATGACACCCAAAAGCACGAGAACGAGCCTTTCAGAAGCGCTAACAACCCCGGCCCTTGGTGAGCAGATAACCTAAGAACAAGAAGCTAAGAGAAAACACCAAAATAAAGCAAAAGGGGGTCTGGAAGGCCACAGACAGGGAAGTACAGATCCTCCTCAACTCAGGATGGGGCTGTGTTCCAGTAAACCCACCCCGGGTGGAAAATGCTGTAAGCTGAAAATGCATCTCATACACCCAACCTACTGAACAGCACAGCTCAGCCTGGCCTACCCTACACACGCTCAGAACACGTATGTGAGCCTGTCGATGGGCATCGTGCAGACAAGGCAGGACGTCAAACACAGAACATAACACCCCACGAACCCCGGTGACACGGTGCACTGCAGAGCATCGGCGGTTCACCCTCGTGGCCCCGTGACTGACTGGGAACCACAGTGTGTGCCACAAATCTCTAGCCCAAGGAAGATCACAATTCAAAACTCGAAGTGTGGTTTCTATGCAATGCAAACCGCTTCCACGCCATTGTAAAAGTGAAAAATCCTAAGTCCAACCACCAGTAGGTCAAGGACTGTCCGTGTGCACCTTCCTCTGCATTTCCAGGGGACATGTCTCTTGGAATGAAAAGCAAAGGTGAGTGTATCACTGGATCTAGGGAGGTGGAGATGAGCTAGTCTGAGTTTAACCAAGGAAAATACCACAGAATATTTAGAAAAGAATGCATAAGAAACATGTATTGAGGGAAGTGCGATCGTGAGGCCCACTTAAGTGATAGCTTGGTGGGCAAGAAGAGAGGCAATACACCTTCAAGTAAACCTGGGGGTGTAGGTGCAGGTGGGCGGGGGGAGACAGGCCAGATGGACCGAAGACAAGGGGCAGGAAAACACCAAATACCAAAGGCAATGCCACAGGGGGATTATTCCCAGGACCCGGGGGCCTCTCTTTCAGAACTTTTGTAACTGGTCCAGTTACGTCTGAACTTCTTTGGCGGGGGTGGGCTGTGTAGACACCTAAATGACGTTTCTAGAATTAGGAGACTCTTATTCCCAGAGGTCCTTGCGCGGAAGATAGCACGTGCCATCTGTTTTAATTTATACGTTTAAAGGCAATACGTAAGATCATTAGCTAATGTGTTGTTTACCACAGACACACACAAAAATTAGTTATTTTCTCCCTTATGCAGAAACTGTCTGAAAACACCTGGATATACCTCGGTGGAAGTTAGAGATTAGATCAAGAAGCTGGTGATTCGGTCACTGATTTCCTTTACCACTTAGCACCTACCAGGAGACACCAGCAGGTTTCTGAAGGTCGCACTATTTTAAACTGTTTCTAGTTTGCTTGCACGGCTTTTAATCTAGGCCCTTAGCTAAAGAGTCAATGCAAAAGGAGACACTGGTGTCAGAGAATCAAAACACAGGAAATGAGAAGCAAAGAAATGATAATTTCACAAATTCAGCCCAAAGTTCCTTTCCCCGAACCCTACATTTCAGGATCAGGTAAAATCCTAATGATAGCTATAATTCTCACACAGAACATCAAGATGTTCCTAGCGTTCTGAATGCCAAAGGTAGAAAAAGAAAATGTTCTGACAATGATATTCAATTTAGCCTTTCATTTATTAGGCATAAAAACTACTTGTACTCTTGTCTGTAACTGCAGAGATGGAATGGGGAATAGCAACAGGAACGCATTACTTATCGCACAGATACAGAATGCAAAAATTGTATTTAAAAAAACACCCCCTGAGTTTCCAGGGTTGAAAGAATTTCCAACATTAGGTCATGAAAGCAGCTTCTATCCCTAGTTAAATTTCACCCTGAGTTTTAAAATAAAGCAAAACACAATGAATTTTTTTAAATGTTGGTAAATCATTTTTTTTCAGACACAGTTTAATGCAAACTTCATTACGTAGAAAAACAATTCAATAATTTTATAAATATTTAAGGGATAGCAAGGCTTTTATTATGGAGAAAGGAGCTGTTAAAGCAAAAAACGCACAAACAGAAAAGCTAGGATGGGCATCCCCGGTTTGGAGAGACAGCAGCACTTCTGAGGCTCTGCCTGGCACGAGTGGGCGGAGCAGAAAACCCAGGCCAGGCGACCTTCTCGAAGCCACTGCCTACAAAGCTGGACTCCTCCGAGGAGATCCGGCCTCAAACTGAAGGCAAAAGGTTCCTCTTTAAACCTGCTAACCTGGAGGAGACAGAGTGCTAGAGGCCCTTTGAGCCAAACTGACCTAGCCTGAGCACCCCCACTTCCAAATTTCTCACCTAAGGGGTGGTCATCGTGCTGGGGAGGACAGAATGGGTGGAGAATCAAACACCTCAAAACGTAATGAGTCACGGGGTGTGCCCCAGAGCGAGCCTGCCAAACGCCCGACCTGCAAACACCGTGCCAGGTTCACACCGTGTCACTACAATTGGTGCAGCTACCATACAAAGGTTCCCAGGTTACTGTGGGAAGCACACTTCTGGACCAGGGAACCCCAGAGGCGGGCCAGGGGTGAAGGAGGGGAAAGGAAAGCAGGGTCAAGGTTGTTATTCTCCGTTTGGCTCCCTCTGCGGAGAGGCCTGTATCACTTGGGATGGGCACGAAGGCAGGGGAGCGGGTCTCTTTTCCAAAGCCCTCACTTCACACACCTGTCCGCCCCATCCACCCTCCCACTGCCCCCGCCCAACCCCCAGCCAGAAGAGAAGGTCTGCGGTAAGGAGTTGAAACAAGAAGACATGGATGGAGCAAGTAGCAGTGATTCAACAAGCCAAACCCGTGATCCCGAAAACATCCAGGTGGGAACTTCAAGGAAGGCAGGGGTGCCTGAGACTTCCTTACTGGGAACACAAGAGCGCTCACTCCTGGGGCACCTGCCCCGGGCCCACGGGCCGGGCCTCCACTGCTGAGGCCTCTTCCTCTCCCAGCGGCACCGGGCACAGTGGCCCTCACTCCTTCCTACACAAACGTGCTGCTTTCCACTTAGACGATAGCTATTACATCTTTCAAAAAGTTACATAGAAAATGGAACCCATGCTTTTAATGAGCCGTCTTTAGAAGTTCTGTATGTGGTAGAATGAACAATCTTGAAGGAGCGTGGAGAAATAAATAATGCCCGTGTTTTCAAGGAAGAAACAACAGAAACATCAACGGCGAAACGTGGAAATACCAGAGACCGGAGATGCCCAGGGAGCTGATGCCCTGGCCCTGGAGGGGTTTCAGATGGATGCCCACGCTCAGCACCGAGGAAGAGCTCCCACGGAGACAGGCTCTTCGGCGCCCATCCAGAACTTTCCGCAAAACACACGCGGACAGTGAGAGAGCTCTTACTCGGGTCTCGTCACATAAATCGTCGGCTCTTGGACCATAAATCATTTTAGGGACAGGCCTAAAGTGCTGCGAAGAGTTCATAAGACATGGGTCTTTGATCTTTGTGGCTTTGCCCATGTATGTTTTTAAAATTCCTGGAATGCACCCAGGGAGGCAAACTGCTTGACAGAAAACACTATAAATATCCAAATAAATACATACATACGAACATCTGGAACCCTGATTAGGCACCAAAGTTTTATTTGTTTTTTGTTTTTTTTTTTTTCAGGGAAAGGGGGATACCACGGAACAGCATTTTTATTTTTACAGAAAAACGTCCCAATCTTTCCTTACGATAAACTCCCTCTGACGCTAACAAAACGTCCAGAAAGCGTGAGCGTGCTCATCTCCCGGCACGGGGAGCCCCTGTAGCTGCCTCCTGCAACTTAAACCTCACTCCAGAGCCAGAACGTTGCTGCAGCTCAGTTTTCTAACAAGTAGTTACTGATGAAACCGTCAGCCATTGCTTATAGCTACAAAGATAAATTAACAGAAGGCCATCCACTAATCTCTTTTGTAGTTGCGAGTGAAGTGTGCAAACATGCAGATACTAACTCACGTGCAACAATTTTCTGGGCTAAAGGTGTAATAAAATATGCTCCTTTTCTTCTCTTTGCAAGGCACTTTGAACAGTAACAAAAAGTGAGAAAACGGAATTTGCCGCAGTTCTGCCCGATGCAGTCAAGTTACAACTGGAGAATCAAATGGCCACACACCCAGTGAACCAGCCCTCAGACACTTACAGAACTTGTGCCATGTTACCCTGCCTCCGAGTTTAAAACGAGAGCTCTCCCAAAGGTCCTGTTCTACTGCACGGTGAGGTTCTTCCGTGGGCCGAAGCTTTGGCACCCGTGGAGAGGCATGTACTTAGACATCACACCAAACACGCAGCCTTCCTACCGCCCTAAGGACGAGAGTTGAAAACCCCCCCCCACGCCCTGCACAATCCCACCTGGCTCGGGGCCCCTCCCCATCACTCTTGCTCACACGCCACGCCAGCCAGGGGGCCTTCCTTCCCTGCGTTCCAGGCCTGGCCTCCCCCCAAACACCGGTCCCCCACTCCTGCATAACTCCGACTCATTCTGCGGTCAGGACCACCAGAGATGCTCTAACAGCGGCCCCTCCTCACACCTGCTCAGGCCCCCTTGAACACATGGTCCCCTGGGCCTCTTCCTGAACGATACCCACCACGCCCACACTGCTACGGGCACTAATGGGGTGTCTAGCGGAAGCCACGTAGGTTTGGATGACACCACGCCTGACTCACGAAAAGGGCCCCATAGGTGTATCTCAACAGGCGGATGGAAGACTACGTGAATGTGCTTGGAAAGCGCCTTTTCAGCACTTGGCCTGCTTAGGAAACAGACATTCTGGGAACTGAGGCCAACGTGGAGACAGGCTGGCACCGGCCACCCCCAAGGAGCGATGAGAGAGATTACCGAAGGTCGGTGTCAATAAAAGGTGGGGGGGGAGTAACTGCTGGTCAAATTCACAACGAGGGAATGTTTCAGCTTATCCCCGTGGCAGCTGCAACCCAGACACTTGGCCCTGAGACAAAAGGATGAGGGCACGCTGCGTGGGAGGTGGGCGAAACACCCCCAGCTCCAGGAGCCTCCCTGCCCAGGCACCCCCACAGCCCACGCCGAAACTGCTGAAAACAGAAACCGTTTACACTCAAGAAATGGAAGAATTCCTTTCTCTCTTCACCCTAAGTCCCTTCTGCGCAGCCTCAGGATAGCTAACCATGCCAGCAGCGTGTTCGACCGCACTTCCCCACGCAGTTCACACCTGCGCGGCTCCCCACCTCCGTGCTGGTGCAGAACACCTGAGCGGTGAACCACCTCCATCCCGAACGTTCTTCCATATCGGCAACGGCATCCCTCAGCACCACGCCAGCCCCGACTCAGAAAACTCTTCCTCGACTCCGTGCAGACCCCTGGCCTTCGGAGCTCATTTGGATCTATGATCCACTGCCCAACAACATCCCGTGGGTGCCTCGAGTGTCCCCACACCCCACCTCTCCCAAGGTCACTCTGAACAATGCCACTTCCTCAGCTTCGCCCCTGAGTCCCCTCCTTCCCAAGTCTCTCCTCACCCTGATGTCGGCCCTAAAAGTCTGATGCACCATCACGAGCCCAGGGCTCTCCTACAACCCTGCATAATGGACCTGCCCACTCGGCTCTCTATGTCCTCGACTGTGGGGAGGGGTTGTCTCCATTCCCTCGTCGCCCGCACAGGGGAGGGCAGGCCATGGACCCCGCACAGGCCCTAAAGGGAAAGAGCAAAGGTAATCCAAAGAAATAACAAGTTGGAGAACAAGCAGAGGAAAGGGAGCCCCTGTGCCCGGCCGGTGGGATTGTCAACCGGCGCAGCCTCTGCGGAAAGCAGTATGGGGGCTCCTCAAAAAATAAGAATGGAACGACCGTGTGACCCGGCCATCCTCCTGGGTATCCACCTGAAACACTGGAGAACACTTCCCGTAAAGAGAATGCGCCCCTGTGTTCACTGCGGCATCCTTCACAGTCGCCAGCACAGGGAAGCGACCTAAGAGCTGCCTGACAGACAGCTGGATGATGAAGTTGGGGGACACACATAAAGTGGAGTACCACGCAGGCATAAAAAATGAACTATTGCCATGTGCAACCACATGAATGGATCGTGAGAGTGTCAGACCAAGTGAACTAAGTCAGACAAAAAAGGATGAGAACTATGTGATTTCCCTCCTAGGTGGGATATAAAGCAGAAAGCAACAAACAAACAAAAACCCTCACAGGCACAGACAACAGCACGGTGGTTACCAGAAGGGAAGGGGATGGGAGGGGAGGATGAAGAGGGTCGGGGGGCCAATACCTGGTGACAGAAGGAGATCAGACTTTGGGTGGTGAGACACAAAGCAATCTACAGATGAGGTGTTATAAAACCGTACACCTGGAACTTATATAGTATTATTAACCCATGTTATACCAATAAATTTAACTTTAAATAGACAGCCTAATAACAAGCTATAGACGACCCAAGGAATTTGCAGGTGTGCTAAAACCTCATGTGGAACTAAAACTTCTCTCCTTGCACAGGCGCACAAAACAAACCGCAAACCTTCTCAGCAGCCTGGGCTACCAAAGGCTAGACCGGTCCACTGAATCACTGCCTTTCACACATGCATTCTTTCAAAAACCTATAAACTAAGCAGAGTGGAGAAGGGCTTGGAGAAGGTGTGAAACCTGTAAGGAAATCATTTAGCTGGAGTTTGAAGACAATCAGGAACCCTCAGTCAGAAGGATCTGCACACGTTACCTGCCTGTCATCACTGCTGGTAAAACCTGGCTGACCCGTTGGCAGGAATGCTCCTGGCCTGGTATTAACGGATTTCCACGGCTAATTTCTGCACCCTAGGTCTTCCCCCTTTCCCCTCCAAACGCATGTTCCGGCCAGCGTCACCATCACTCCCAGGGTCTGTCTGCCAGTGTCACCTACATGAACCAATATTCACCTCTAAGGGCTCCACTGCACGAGCTGCTCACGCACATTAGGGGCAAATCAGGCTTCTGCAGGACATCACAGTCCGTGCAGACCAGGATCTGGACTGTGCTCCTGACCAGCACTCGAAATGCAGTGGCATGAAGTAGCACCCGTGCAGGCTGGTAATGCAGCGGAAGCTCAGTAGGACCCACTCCCCGGGGCACTCACGGGCTCCCCAGGCCTCAGACGGAAGTCCTGCTGCTCATCACAGAAACGTGTCCTTTCAGCGGAAGGCACCCCGCGGTCACAATTCTGCAATTGCTACTACATCCTCCAGAAAGGAGTGAGAGAGCTCTAATCCAGCTAGACATAAGGGCTGGGAAGCAGCAGGCCGGCTCAGGGCCTGAGACACCCTCGGAGCTTCGATGGACGGGAGAGTCCGACGTAACCTTTTCCCTTCCTCAGACCAACACTCACTGCGCCGTATCATCGGGCTGGTCTGGTTCATTCACCGCTCCCCTCGGCGCCACTGTGGTTCTCCAACTTTCTGTCTCGGTGCACTCTTTCCCACCCAGTCATTTTGGCCTAGCCTGTGCCCTCCAAGTCGGCAAAGAAAACAGAGCTTCCAGAACGTCAAGGAATTTAGGACTCCTCTCCGATGCAGTGTAAAGAAAGAGAACACGGGATGTTCCACGAATATAAAGCTCCGTATATGATCTCTCTGACTAAACTGCAGAGTACACGGCAGAGAGAAATGAATGGCATTTTTGACACGCAATCCTTACGTGTTTTAGCCAGTATTTGATACGAACTGCAGGAGTGAGGCTGGGTCGGTGGAGGGGCGGGGGCGGGAGACCACAAGGCTGTGTAAGTTCACCCCAACAAAGGAGAAGCGGTCCAACCACCCAGGGGGCCAGCCACGCCCCCAACGGCGAATGGTGAGCTTTGTTCAGGAAACCCATTCCTGTGTGTGGCTTTTGAAAAAGACCACCAGAACATGAGGCACACCGGAAACAGGTTTTTCCAGGAGCAAGGGAAATAGTGATACCCCCAAATTATACACCTAAGTACGCAACAAAGAGCAAAAAGATGGTTACAATTACGATTAGATTCTACCCTTATACTGTTTGTGATAAAGCAAACCAGCAAAAATGAGTGTCTTGTTATAAAACGTTGAGCCCTGTAGCCCTGGCCGGTGGGCTCAGTTGGTTGGAGCGTCATCCCATGGACCAAACCGTCGTGAATTTGATTCCCAGTCGGGCACGTGCCTGGGGTAGGGTTCGGAGTGTGCAGGGGGGCAGCTAATCGATGTTTTTCTCTCACATCGATGTTTCTCTCCCTCCTTCCATCCCCCTCTCTGAGCATGCTCTCCGGTGAGGATTAAAAAATATGTATATATTAAGCCTTGTAAAGACGTTAGGTTTCCTAGACACTATTTTCCTGCAAATTTCCAAACAGTATTTGACTTCTACAGAGGACAAACTTAAGAAAGCAAGTTGCTGAAAAGTGAACCATGTACCAAAGCCTGAATAAAAACATAAGATGGAGAAATAGTGTTTTCCAGTGGGACTTCATCAAGATTAATAAAAACAGTGATTTCCAGTGGGATTTCATCAAGATTGATAAATCCGTGGCTCCGGCTGCCCTTATCACCGCCTCTGGGCCCTGACAAGCTGGGTTCTGAGTCACCGGACATCAGCAACAAGGTTCCCCTGAACTAGACGAGCAGGAGAACTGGCCCCATCTTCTACTCTCCCCATCGCTTTCAGTCCAGACGACAGCTAGACGGGATCCCTGCAATACTGCTCGTCACTTTGCTGTTTTCCCAACAGGAACCTTCTCGGAGCTCCGTTTCTGTCCACTCCACTTACTGAGACCTCGTTCGTCTCCCGTTGAAAGTCTATACAAAACCAATTAAACACTGAACTGCATTTCCAAAATAGCCTGCATTAAGGTAGTTTTGTCTTTATGCAAATGATTAACGACATCTTTGAACGATTAACAGTATTTCTCACTGGGCAGGATTTGAGTTCTCTCTCTCTCTCTCTCTCTGTTATCAAGTTCACACCAAGTGCTGAGTCGTTTCCAGCCCCAGACAGGACTTGAATGTCAAAGAAGAGCTCGCTATGATACTAGGGTTCCAGTTTGTCCCTTACAGTACCAAGCACCATGAATTTCAGAGCTAAGATTTTCCCAACATATGATCAGTTATAGAATTACAGAAATTTTATTTTAAGAAGTCACGACAATGTACTGGGGAAGAAGTCTCTCCATAACGTAGTGCCACAAGAAGAGGCGAAAGTCATCATGGCATTTTCAGAAGCAGGAACCTGTCCTACAAGTGAAAGATTCTGACTTGTTCTGGGAAAACTGGTAAAGGCAAGACAGCTCATGTATCAATAAAAGCTGAGTAACAAGAATGAGGAAGATGAAGCCCAAACAATCTGAAATACTTCTTACTCACTTGCTTGTAACTCAAATTAAAGTTTACATGGCAACATACACACACATACACACACAGATACTCACACCCCCCCATTACACACACCGTGTAACACCCGTTCTATGTGATGGAATGTCCAGGTCATGTGAATTTCCTCAATTTCTGGAAATATCTCTGATTAATGTGATGTCCACATTCACTTCATAGGAAATACTAAACATAGCCTTTACCTTAACAGCCACCATTATTGTGTCCAATATTATAAGACACAGCAATGGGTGGCATATCTTTAGAAAACGCCCATGCAGAATTCAGAACACAGCACCTGGTTACCTCGTGCAAAATGCCCAGTGCACTGGCAAATGGAGATGCTCAGTGAATGTTTAGTTAAAGTCTGTATGCTGATTAATGATGAGGGGCAATCTGGTCCTTTCATTTCTAATTACAGGTACCCTATCACTGTGGCTCCTCCCCTCACCCCCCAAAAAACCCCGACGGTGACAATAACAAGAGGACTGATTGGGCAAGGAGGAGGTGAAGGGCATGAACCAGCTGTGCACAGCTCCGGAGATGTAACAGACTGCCCCAGAGTTCTCGTTACTTTGTTGCTATTGACGATGAAATGAGACAATGGAAGTGACAGTATGTTGACTAGTTTAAACTTCCAGATAAATTTTCGATGTTGCCATAAAGTGACAAGCCATGAGGAAATATTCCAAATCTATTACACTTCAAGCTGATCTTCAGTTTGACAGGGAACGAGATCCTGCCAACAGATGAAATCTCTATTATGCAACAGATCTCAGGAACATCAAGGGTGCGTGAAAACTTATTGAATAATCCTCTGACATCTTTCAAACAACACCATTTTGGTTTTCTTACGCTTTTATCTATCACATTATTTCTAAGCAAGTTCCGCAGGATGAGAGCACCCGTGAATTTCAGAGCAGAAGCCTCACAGCCATTATTGAGGGTGAATACTGATTCAGGACTAGTCAGGTGCTCCCTGCCTAGCTACGACTACTGCAACTATGTGGCAGGCGCTAAACCACTCAGCACTCCGCTTCCATGTAGGCCTCTCCACCCAAAACTACCGGTATGCATTTCTTCATATACCACAATGCTGTTACACCCAGCCAATGATTTACAGCCTTTAGACTGTCAGCTTATTAATGCTAATCGGCCGTGATGTATAGAAGAGTTGTATTTGTTCTGTTGGGTGTAGTATTCCTTTAACTGCTTTAAAAATACAACCAAGGGTTTATAAGAACTAACCCCAAATTTCATTTTCTCCCCAGGCTGCTGTTAACCGCATCG
>JAPYXV010004444.1:0-11377 GCA_028533065.1 Trachops cirrhosus
GGGTGGGTGGGTTGGAATGGGAATAAAGGATAGAAACTATACTGAATAATGACTAAAGTAAAAAAAAAAGAATGTCTTTCTGTTCAGCCCCTTTTATGCTTCAAGATGGGAAATATTGCTGGGATGAGGAACTGACCTTAAATGCCTCGGCCACTTTTTTATACAAGTCAGGACAGCCCAGAGCAGACTTCTTCAACAGAAAGTCTTCATGGCCTTTACTCTAGGTACAGGGGGAGGGGTGATGTGCGAGTGCGTGGTGAGTCTGCTCCGAGTTCCCATGGACCCTGGGGGGTGCTGGCGTGCGGGGGCCAGGCATTGGCATACTGGGAGCTGGGTGAACGTGTTGGTGTCAGGCTTTCGAAGGCCGAGTTGGATGCCTTTGCTTGCTAGAGGTGGTAGGGTAAAAGTGTTTTGGAGGCAATACAAAAGTATGCAGAAAATATGGAGAAATCATTTAAATATCAAACAAAGGTTTTGTTTCTCAAGGTTGTGTCAAATGGACTTGGCCTTTCTGTAGACAACCGAGCTTGCCTGGAGTGTGGAGAAGACTGAAACAGTCATCAGCTCTTACTCCTGGGAAGGCAGGAACAGTCTGTTTGCTGATATTTTGGAGAAATGCGTTGTCCTGGTTGCAGTCTGTTTTCTGATATTTTGGAGAAACGGTTTGTCCTGCTCTCTGTAACCACGTATGACCTACAAGGATCCTGAAAGTAGTGGTGACTCAGGAAGTGCCGAGGGTCACAATAGGAGTATCGAATGTCTGTGACTATGGAATGTATTGCTAGAGACATCAGCTCGTCCATCCACTTGCTATGCAACCTCCGGCCAGTGGTCAGTTTCTTTGTCTCTAATGTGGGAGTAATAAGGGTACGCGCCGCATAGGATCGTGGTGATGTTTAAATGAAATAATCTATGAAAGGCAGTCAGCACAGTGCCTGGAAACAGTAAGCACACAACAAATATTACATTATTATCATCCTCATCATCCTCAGTTTGGTGATTTGTAGCTATTTATTTTGGAAGATAAAGGGAGGAGGATATATTAAATCAATTTTAGAGCACTAGACTATAACCTTAGGTAAGCCACATCTACTCTCTCTTGACCGTAGTGCTTTCATCTGTAAAAGAAAATGATTGTGTGAAAGGACCTTTTCGGTCACCCTGGCTCAAAGAACTTCAAGTCACATCTGTGACTCAAGGTTATGCATCCCTTAACCCTTTGCTTTCTCACTTCCTTTCTAAGCTTTTGGGGACTGTGTGTACCTAGAAAAAGCCCAAGTGGAGGGAAAGACTCATTTTTGGTGCGGCAGGGAATGCTGTGAGGAGCTGCAATGGAACAGTCTTACTGGAAATGCCATATTCTGAGCTGTTTTTCTTCCTTCCCTTTAAATTATTTCTACCTGATAGTTGTACTTGGCAGTCAGGGAGAATGAGGTGGGCGACCCCAGAAACCGCCCCTGGGCCCTGTGGTGAGCAGCCTGGCCAAGCAGGAGAAGGCCCGAGCTCTGTAAGCCTCCAGGGTCTGGAAGTCCTTGCTGGGCAAGTGTTCACTGGCAGCAACTTGACGGCGGAGCTGTTCTAATGTGGCAGGGGCACAGCCCCACTGCAGGGGTGGGGAGGGGAGGGGAGCGGAGGGGGAAGGCAGCCCCTGGCGTCTGTGAGCTGGAGCATTCTAAGGCGCTGGCTCACCCTCAGAGGGCCCAGGCTGTGGCTCTTTTGAGTTCTGCCTCTGCAACTCTCCAGGGTGGTGGGAGCCTTGGTGCGCGGAGATGGGGTGGAGGGGAGTTTCTCCCCACCATCTTATACCCTCAGGTGGACTTAATATTAAAGGGAATGACCATGCTTCGGACCTATTAAGAAACAATACTGGGAAAATATTATTAATGTCATGGTTTAAATAATTAGGATCTATGGCAAATTTTTGAAAAAAGGCAAAATGAGTGCCTCTGCTCGTTAACAAGGGGCTATGAACTGCAGAATGGGAATCTCAGACCGGTCATTCTCTCTGCTGCTCACGGCAGTGTGAATTTGCCGTCAAGCAGTCCAGGCTTTTAGGCACATCAGCGCACACCTGCAGAAATGGGATGGATTGTGTTTACTTTCTCTGACTGGAGAGATGAAGGGAGAAAAGGTAGGCTCACAGATAGTGTAGGGCTGGGGTCCTGGAGTACACTGAGGGTGCCACTGGGGCCACTATTGGGGACTTAAAAATCTTGGGGCTGGGTGTAGAGATAGATTATGGCAAATGACTTCCATGAAAAAAGTAGAGGCGGGGACAAACTGTAATGTGTTTATTACTCTTTCTGAGTTTTGCAACTGACTAGATGACTTTGATTTCCACCAAAGAACTCATTGATAGATGTCAGGCAAAATGTCTTGGGGGGGAATCAATTTCTCTTGGAGTAATTAACACATAAGTGTGTGAAATACAATGATGTTCTTATTTGATACCCAGTCTGTTTCTCGGCCAAATCTCAGGCATTTAAATATACTTGGATTTAAAGGGCATCTTTTACATTGAAAAATATGCTTGTCAAAGGAATAAGTCACGTATCAAATATCTGTGAGAATCAACTCCTCCTTATCTTAAAGACAGAAACTAAAATCTACTTTGATGTGGATGTAATTACCATCACCCAGGGATCCATCCAGTGTGTCCCTAAAAGGAAGACTCATTCACTTCACCGGGCTCATATGTCTGTACCTGCAGAGTCCGATGTGGGCTGATGAATGGAATTCCTAATCTCCAACCAGATACAAATACAGATTAAGGTTACAGAGGGATGATGCAAAGTAATGGACCTCAACTGTAAATAGATTTTTTGCCTCATGTCTTTTTTCTTTTGTTCTTTTCTGATGAAAAATAAGGTTATTATTTAAATTACTTCTGAAGAGACTTTTGCTTTTGAAAAAAAAATCAATTTATTGAGCTTGATTCTCCAACGTAAGGGCTGGAGAGCAGATGTCTGAGGATACCATAAGATGAAGATGGAAAATTGGGAGGAGAGACTCTCGGGGTTTACGCCAGTTTCTAGCAGAACACTTGGACGAGTTACAGAGAGAAGCTCCCCAAGACTTTTTTCAGGACTGTTAGTGATGGAGAAGATAATTGTGTAGACTGATTCTATTCTCTTCCTGACTAAAGGGTTGACATTTTTTGATGTCCTGAATATGAGTAATTTACTGTATTTTAAGTAGATGAAAAGCTACATCTCATATGGAAAAAAAAAAAAACCTTGACAAATGATTAGGAGTTGAACACATTTTCTACCAAAACTGCGTTCTCATAAAAAATATATCCCTGGTGGGTGTTTTGAATCCCACCTAAAAATAATAAGATGAAGAGAAAATTGAATGCTGTAAGAGACTAACGGCATGTGTGGCGTAGTTTAACATTTGTGGGTTTTTTTTTTTTTTTGAGAGGTGAATTAGTGTTTCGAAGCCTTCAGATGTTAAATGGCCATCTAATAGTGCTACTCTGTGTAGGGGTGTCTATGAGGGAAAGAACTGCTGTATCATTTCCAGATCTTTCTATCTGCGAGATGAGAGCCCTCCCCACCCCATCTCCTCTAAGAAAGAAAAAGCAGACAATTAATCTGGCCTTTAACTTTTTAACTTTAGTTTTGGAAGTTTTTTTTTTCCTAAAGTACAGATCTTTTTAAGGTGTGTATTTTTTCCAGGTGTGGTCTTACCTTGAGACAGCCATTTCAGAATCTGCAGAGCTCCGGATTTCCAAGTGGGTGTGTGACCAGGGAGAACATATTTGATCCTTTTGATTATGTTATTAAAAGTGTACCACACACAATCAAGTGGTTAGCGTTGATCCAGTAAGCACGTGAAGAGGTGCTCAATGACCTTAATCATCAGAGATATACAAATTAAAGCTGCACAGTGAGATACCACTATACACCCACCGGAGTGACTAAACCAAGTATTGAGGAGGCTGTAGAGCAGCTGGAATTCTCATTGACTGCCACTGGGAATGCAAAATATAATAATAACTTTGGAAAAAAAATTTGGTAATTTATTATAAGGTCAAATATATGTTTACCACATGACCCAGTAATTCTACTCCTAAGAATTTACCCAAGAGAACAGAAAACAAATGTTCATACAAAGATTTGTGCTTGAACATTCATAGCTGCTTTATTCATACGGCTCAAAACTATCAGTTGTGGTACATCCATACAATGGAATACTGCTCAAAAATAAAGATGAATGAACTATTGATATACACAACAACATGGATAAACTTCAAATGCATTATGATAAGTGAAAGATGCCAGACACAAAGATTATCTACTGTGTGACTCAATTTATATAAAATTCTAGAAAAGGTGAAACAGTAGTGATAGACAGTGATTTCTTGGGGCCAGGGGGTAAGGAGATATATTTGACTGGAAAGGAGCAGGAACAAACTTTCTGGGTGTTGGCAGTTTCCTGTACTGGGACGGTGATGGCGGTTACAGTGACTGTAAACATTGTTAAAACTCATCAATCGTACTCTTAAAATTGGTGAGTTTTATTTTATCTGAGCTACAGCTCCATAAGTGGATTTAATAAAAAGTGGCTCAGTGTGCAGTGGGGCGAACGCTGTGTTCTTTTCAGGAAAGAAGAAACTTGTGGTCTTATTGAGGCAAAAAGCCTTTCCCTTATGTTCCATTAGAGAGCAACACTGTATCTTGAAACATCACCGTGCACATTCACGAATTCATTTATCCAAAACACGTATTTAAACACTCCAAATCCAAGCACTAACCACAACATAATGTGATTGGCAAGGATATAATGGGTGCTCAAAAATATTGAATTGAAAATTTGAGAATTTCATGAAAATAACACGGGAAGTATATTCTTCTTGACCTCAGTGGCGATGTTGGGTTAAAGCCACTGGGTTCCGGCTGCTTCGGAGAATGAGAAAGCACTGGCAATAACTGAACTCCGGATTTCGGTCCCACTCTTTAGCCGGGAGAAGAGGCATTCTCCCCAACTGTGTTTCTCTCTCTCTGGCCTTTGAAGACTGCGGCCCCTCCCTGTAAGGGAGGCATTCGGATTAGGGGAGGATGAGGTGGGGGTGTTTTCACTCTGTGTATATTCTCAGAACTTTATGGTTGATTATTTTAATGTGATTACATGTTCTCCATGCAAATGCCATTTGCCATGTATGGCACTTATGATAAAATATTTGAGATATTTTATTCATTTTGCTTGAACAATAGATTTTGAGAAATTGGGTCTCCCCCTTCCTGAGGACACAACTCTGCAGAGGCTTGTGTGTGAGTTCATTCATGCACGACCCTCATTTTTATTTTCATCCAAGGCTTGGGCTGTAAACTTCGTTCAAATTTTTTTGTTTACGGTTTTGTTTGCCATTTTGAAACCATAGGCTTTAAACTTTAAGTTTGCCTGCCTTGAGTTTTTGGTGGGGAGGGAGTGCTCCTCTGTGTCACCTTGGGGAGGTTTGAGAATATAGTTCAGAAAGTGAGGTAGAGAAATGTCAAATATAAATGTTTTTTATTTCAGAATTTTTTTCAGGCAACCACACAGCTCTCTCTCTTCACCTCTACCTTCTGCTCCTTCCCGGGGCCTACCTTTTTTGCTTCCTCCTCCTCGTGCCCAGCATCACAGGCCACCTGCATCATCCTAGGACCCAGACCTTAGCAAAGCTAGTATGTGTTCTGCTCTTCAAAGACTTTGAAGATGAAAGAAACACAAGTGGGCTGTGACGGGAATGCAACCATCAGTTTTGAGTTCTGAACATTGAGAAGTCAGCCTGTTAATGAAAACTGCTCCTACTTTAAAATGCAACTTCTCATGCATGTTAGCCCAGTGGCAAGGGTTTGTTTATTCTGTGTCCCGCCCCCTTCTTTGGCCAGTAGGTCCTGCGAGGTTATCTCTGTTAGGGCCTGAGGCCAGAACAACTATACTAGGTCACTAACTTGTAGAATAAATGACTTTTGGGTTCTCTTTTTACACGGACATTCTGTCCTCAATTTCCGTGCTTCTATTCCTCTGCTAGGGTACAACTGACTGGACCATCTTCAGCTCAGGTTTTCCTTGTGTTGTTTATTAACGATGGAGCACAGAACAGTCCATTGCGTTCAGGATGGCCCAGGCTGTTATTTTCGCTGACCAATTCTCCCCGGCCTCTCAGCGGACATTCAGTCCATCCGCCACAACGACAGAACATTGGTTATAGAAGGTCCATTTAGGTAGGAGGGAGACATGCAGGCTTAAGTTCCATCACATTTAGACACTCCTTTGAGAGGAAGAAATGACTCAGATTTTGCGACTGGCAAATTGCGAGAACAAAGAAACTTAAAACTTCTTTGTCATTGTTATTATTCTACTAGAGGGCAGAGTTTGGAAGCTTATTACTGCTACTCAGAACACTTATTTTCTTAAACCCTCTCAGATTTACACCCACAGTCTTTGAAATATGCACGGGAAACAGGTTCAGTACACAGTAAGAAAACCATCTCTGCAATGGCAACACCTAACTCACAAACCAGCGACATCAAGGGCTTAGTGTTCACGGTACTAAAGGGTTATTTGTTTTACAAAAAGGGTCTCTGAAGCGATCCCTAAAAATACCCAATTCCCTTAGTGCCTCTAAATTGAGAATCACATTACAAAAATCTTATTTAACAGAGCATTTTGGGAACATACAAGGTGTGATTGTAAAAGATTATGGCCGTTTTTAAGAAAAATTCCAGAACTCGGAGACTCAAAGGAGTGGTGTTTCCTTCAGAGTAATCGCGTAGTCTTCGCACTTACCTCATCTGTAGGGGGCGTCTCTCTCACGTGTCGCTGGGAGGATCGGGTGAGATAACTGAGGAAGGTGAGCGAGTGTTGCAGTAAGTGCTCAGGACAGAGTGTTTGTCGCTGATTCCAACGCGGAGTTATGCAGATCTTTCATTATGAAGCTCCGATGTGAATGCTGTTCTCTGGGCCTTGGTGACGGTTTATCTTTGGTTTATAGGGTAAATTTGGCATTGACCGTGGGTAGTAAAATGGCTGATGGAGTGTATGTGTGTGCACTGGAATTTGTTTACTTACTTTTATGAGCCCTTTAAATTACCAATCTTCCAGACCTTGTGTATGTATACATATATGTGTGTGTGTATTTAAATGTATATGTGTAATATATATAATAATATATAACAACAATATATGTATTATTTATGTATTTAATCTGGCAGGGTGGAGGGGTAAAGAAAAGCAAGTGCTGTGTTTCTGTGGCTGGGGATGTGAACCCAAATGCCCATAGCAGTGCTTCCTAATTTTTGCTATGTATTCAATTACACAATGAATATTTTGAAAATCTTGATATTCAGCCACATCCCATAACAATTAGGTCGGAGCCTACTGAGAGAGGCATCAGTAGATTTTAAGGCCCGTCAGGTGGTACCATGTGGAGCCAAGCTTGCAAACCGCACCTCTGGGCAGGTGGTCCTCAGTTCTGGATGCACATTAGGATCACCCAGGGAGCTCTGAAAATTGGCCAGTGCCTGGGTCCTGCCCTTCAGAGCTTCTGACTCAGTCATCTGGGGTGGAGCCCAGACATAGGGTACTTTTTGAAAGCTCTGCAGTTGACTCCAATGTGCAGCCAGGTTTGGGAACCAGCAGCCTCAGGAGCCCAGCTGGTCAGGTAGATGGTGGAGTGGGAGAGGAGGGGGCCACATGAAACTGGACAGCGTCTGCTCTGTGTGAGCGGTGTAGTGGCTGTGTGGATTCCCGGTGTTTCCGAGTCTTCTGTGTTTAGAAGACATGGGAGCCTTGATGTCTATGTGGAAATTAAAGTTTTTGCAATTGGGCAAAATATACACAACACATTCCATTATTTTAACCACTTTGCAGTATATGGTGCAGTGCCTTTAAGTACATTGCTGTGCAAACATCACGACCGCCCATCCGCAGGACCTTTTTCATCTCCCCAAACTGGAACTCTGTACCCATTAAACAGTAACGTCCCATTTCTCTGTCCCCTCCCCCTGAAACCACCATTCTGATGCCCAGTATGTCATGGAAGTGAAATCGCACAGTATTTTTTTCCCTCGTGACTGGCTCATTTGACTTAACACAATGTCTTCAAGGTTTATTCACATCATAGCGTGTGTCAGAATTTGCTTCCTTTTTCCAAAAATATTCCATTGTGTATACTGTCGACCCTCTGTGTCTGTGGGTCTGTATCTGCAGATTCAACCGACTGCAAATCAAAAATACTCAAAAAAGTGTTATGTTGTTGCTGATGTGTGTTTTGTAGCCCGGGTTATAATGGTTGCATCGGCACTGAACGTTACAGACATTTCTCTTGTCATTTTTTAAACAATACATAATAACAATTTATACAGCATGGGTATTGTAATAGGTGTTATAAGTGATCTAGAGATGACTTAAAGTATAAGGGAGGATGGGTATAGGTTATATGCAAATACTGTGCCATTTTACATAAGGGACTTAAGCAACCACAAATTTTGGTATCTGTAGGTATCTTGGGACCAACCCCCCTGAGGATAGCATGGGATGATGATATGTAGCACATTTCATTTATTGATTCATCCATCTGTGGAGGGGCATTGGAATTGCTCCCACATTTTGGCCATTGTGAATAATGGTCCTATGAAGACGGGTGTACAAATATCCATCTGAGTGACCTGCTTTCAATTCTTTTGGGAGTCATTTAGGAAAAAGACCCTACCACTTTCCTTTATTCTCACACTACTACCACATGCAAATACTTACACTTGACTTCTGACATCAGTTGTGTGGGGTTTTCTTCCCCATGCCAAGTAGTTCTCTGTGACACCAGCTGGGTGTCCCACAGTGCAGTTCAACTCTGGTACTCACTGGGGTTAGTGCAGACCCCCAAGGTCAAGGACTCAGTCCTACAAGACTGCTCCTTTCACCTCAGAAGCGGTCACAAGACCCACGTTATCACCTATACTTCTGATCGACCAGCTGTATATCAGAGGTTCCCATGAACCCCTCCTCGGGTCCAGTCATTTGCTAGATAGAACATCTCACAGAACTCAGGAACACACTTACATTTACCGGCTTGTTATATAATAAAGGGCATGGATGAGGACACCAATGGAGTGACAAATAAAGAGGTACCTAGGGTGAGGTCCAGAAGGGTCCTGAGTGCAGGAACTTCTGTCCCCATGGAAATGGGGTGCACCACTCTTTGGCACATAGATATGTTCATCAACCCAGAAGCTCTCTAATTCTCACACTTTTGGGATTTTTGGAGGCTTCATTATGCAGTCATGAATGATCGTTAACTTGATCCCCAGCCCCTTTACCTTTCCTGGAGGATGGGCGTGGAGTGGAGAATCATGGCTTGATCTTTCTGGTGACCAGTCCCCATCCTGCAGCTGTCAAGAAGCCCATCAATAGTCACTTCATTTGAACAAAAGACACTCCAATAACCCAGGGAATCCCAAGGGATTTAGGAGCTCTGTATCTGGAACCTGGACCAAAGGACAAATATTAGAACAACAAGAAAAAAATGTGCCTTGTGCTGTGATCACTTAGGGCATGACAAGAATTTTTGGAGCTTTGTGCTAGGAACCAGGGACAGAGACAAATATGTATATTTTCTGTTTCATAGGTGTATACCCTGAAGTGGAGTTGCTGGGCCATATAGTAATTCCTTGCTTAGGAACTGCCATACTGAACCTCTCAATTGTTAATATTCGTAGCTAATTTCAATTTAAAACAGCAATAACAATGACAAACAACACAGCACTTCTGGTGGACGGGCGCCTTGTGGGTTCGAGACTCTGGTGTCATGAACACCTTTTTTTTGAATGGCTTATAAGGCCTCAAGTCACTTCTTTCTGAGCCTCAGTTTTGTCATCTCTAAAGTGAGGAGATTGGGCTGAAACATCCCAGGTGCTGTTTTGCTCAAACTGTCCATGACGTTGGAGTCAGTGCGATTCCAATTTGATTGTGGTTCTTTTTCTTGCTTGTGGATCTTGAACTTCAAGGTCAGCGTTTGGTGTCCTGGTGATCAAATCACAAAGGTCCACATGACCTTGGTGTCTAGAAAAGATGGGGGAGCCAGGGCAGACATGGTGTTTGTTCCAATCCAACACAGGTAGAGTCTGAAGCAGCCACGATAAAACCTGCTTGTACTAGCCACAAAGCAGTGCGCCCTTTTAAGGAAAGAATAATCTATTTTCCAGTCCCAGCAGATTTCAACCACATTTGAACAGAAAGGATCACATTTCCAAGCTGTAGGTAAAAGACTCCCGTGGTAATAACACGCTTCTTTATATGTTTGTGACAATCTCTTAGCAGGAGCTCCTTGTTGGCTTTTAAGAGGAAGATGTAGGTCCAGCCTTTTTAAAGTTTGTTTACTTATTTTTATGAGCTTCTTAAATGACTAATCTCACAGGGGTAAGGCAAACAGAAGACAACTGCACCCCGAATCCTCTGGGTCCTGCCAACCCTCAGGCAGCATTTATCTCTCCCTGTTTGTGTCCCTGAAGAACTTTAGTTTGTGCCTTAGTTCTGTCTGAGCATGAATACAGCATCTCCAAACTTCTGTTTCTCTCTCCCTTTCTACTTTTAGCTTGATCCTGTTTTTTTTTTCTCCATAAAATGTTCTCACCAAAAGGAAACAGGTTTTTAAAACTTCAAAAAAAATGCATCAGCAATTTCCATAGTCGTGCCAGGGCCCCATGCTGTTGAGGATTCATGGGGGCAAATGGGTTTGGTTTCTGTCCATTAGGGAGGAGTGACTCTGGGGTGGGCAAAGCAGGAGATGTGGGGCCAGGCTGGTCTAGGTCCACTGACCAGCTCTGCTATGTCCTTGCTCTATGATTTGGGACAGCCGGGGCCTTTGGTTTGGCATTTGTAAAATGGAAACGATCTGTCTTCTAGGGTTGTAACAGGGATTAAATTAACAATGTACACAGTATACCGGGTGGCGGGGAGTGAGAACATGATGCATAACACGTCTTCAATAAATGGAAGCCATTATTAATCATTTTTAGCTCCTTTTGAGGCATTGAGAAGGAAACACAGGAAATTCAGGAGGCTGGGAACTGAGAGACTTGAATTGATTATGTAACTAATTAGCTGTATAATCTTGGACAAGTGACAAACTCCCTGGGTGTCAAATTCTACATCATTTATTTAATAAACATATTAGTTGTCTACCAGTAGGCAGGTCTTGTAGTAGGAAGTGAGAAGAGGAAAATGAATGGGACATGCCCAGCTCTTAGGAGCTCACTGGGTAGTTGAGGAAAAGAGATACCACAGATTGTGGGTATGAGTTAGAAGCACTCCATGAACCCTTTAGTGGGAGCATCGGGGACCAGTAGCAAGAAGCTGCATTACCATTTGCCAGAGTCATGGCAATTTTAGG
>JAPYXV010004445.1:0-11375 GCA_028533065.1 Trachops cirrhosus
GATAATAGGACAACTGTAATAGCATAATCAATAAAATATATTAAAAAATAAATAAATAAATAAAAGCATGCATTTATGTCACTGGCTCAGAAACAGACAAGTAAATGAAACAGAACTAAAAGTTATAAACCGGACCCTCATATAAATGGAAATCTTATATATGACAAAGGTAACACCAAAAAGCCAGGAAAAGTTTAGGTTGTTTGTTGGATAGTTTTGGAAAAACTGGCTTTTTGTAAGTAGAAAAATAAAACTGGATCCCTACCTCACACTATATACACAAGTGAATCCCTGATAGATTAAAGACAATTTTTTCAAGATTTCGTTTATTTATTTTTAGAGAGAGGGGAAGGGATGGAAAAAGAAAAGGAGAGAAAAATCAATGTGTGAGAGAAACATCGATTGGCTGCCTACGCATGCTCCCAACTGAGGACCTGGCCCGCAACCCAGCACATGCCCTGACCAGGAACTAAACCAGCAACTTTTTGTTGGCAGGCTGGTGCTCAATTCACTGAGCAACACCATCCAGGGTGATTAAAGATACAATTTTAAAAAGAACAACTGTGAAACTAATAGAAGAAGATAGATATACATATACATATACATATACATATACATATACATTAGATTAGATATAGATATATACATGTTATATAGATAACATATATAGAGATAGATAGATAGATAGATAGATAGATAGATAGATTTACTTAGAGGAAGGGAAAGGCTTCTAAAACTCAAAAAATGTGTCTACATGTAAATAAGGCTGTCTATCCATTAAAAGATACCATAAAGTTAATAGACAAACACAGACTCTGTAAATATGTTTGCTGCATCTAAAAACCACAGGAAATTATTTTCAAGTTTCTTCAAATCAGTACAAATAAGATACCAAAGAAAAATGGGAATAAGTTACTAGAATATAATTCATAGACAGGGAAACTTGAATTACTAAATGGAATATAATGAAACACTCATGGCCATGAGTTATTTGTGAAACAGAAAACAATAAAATATCATTTCTATTCCACTGGAATGACAAAAAAGACAGAGTTGCAAAACACTAAGTATTTACAAGTATTTGGAAATATAGGCACTCTTGCACACTATCCACAAGAGTATAAACTTATTTAACTATTTTGAAAAATAATCTGTTACTACTTAGCAAAACCAAATAATGCTTACACACTATAAGGCAGCACTCCCAATTTTAGGTCTGTATTACAGAGTATATTCTTCATAGCTTGTTGTTGTTGTAGTAGAGGGAAAGAGGAGGCAACCCAGATATCTATTACTAGGGCCATGTAAATATAAAAGTAGTAAATTCCAACCTCAGAACACTATGCAACAACTAAAAGCAATGATCATTATGTATCCATAGCAATAAGAACAGATCTTGGAAACATAACCTGTGAAAAAGTAAGCAACTTAATTAAATTTATAGCATAATGACATTGATGTAAATTATAAACCCATACATATGCCATTTCTGGCCATAACAGAGCAACTGGGAATAGCCCTGTCACTATAAACAACTATAAAACTGGACAAAATATATGAGGCATCCATTTTCAGGTAAAAAAAAATAAAAAGACAGTAAAAGACCATGATCCCTGAGACAAAGGGAACTAACAAAGTGAGTCCCATGGTTGTTCACCTATCTATCTAAGAATAATTCTTAACTACAGCTCAAAGAACTAGGTTCTGGCAGAACACAGGGGTCCCACTGATCTAAGGAGGCAAAGATAAGAGTTTAGGACAAGAGTCCTTGGCTGGGTAGTCCAGTTGGTTAGAGTGTCATCTAACATGCCAAGGTTGTGGGTTCAATTCCCAGTCAGGGCACATACAAGAATCAATAAATGAATGCATTAATAAGTGGAATAACAAATCAATGTTTCTCTCTCCGTGTCCCTCCATTTCTCTCTCTCTCTCTCTCTCTCTCAAATCAATAAATTTTAAAAGAGTTTAGGACAAGAGAAATTGTTGGGGTCTTTGAGGGAGATTTCATGGACAAGGGAGCTGTGTAGACGTGCAGCCTGAGAGCTGTGCAGTGGTGGTTTCCCATGAGAACATGGCTGACCACTGCGCTGTGCACACACAGAGGGAGACCACAAGACTTGCCAGATAGAAGCTCCTAGGAGCTTCAGAGTGGAACAGAGATTGGGATTGGATGTAAGCAGGACCAGAAAACATGAATAAGTTACAATAACTCCTATGCCATGTACTTCTGCTGCACTGAAGCCTATCTTTCAATCCATTCCAATGATGGGGGCAGAAAACTTAGGTTAAGTTCACAGAAAGGTCAGTTAATATGTTGGTACTAATAAAAAAAATAGAATATGCTGCACCACAGCTCTACACTGGCCATAAAGGACAATGGTGAAGGAAAATTCTCCCAATAAGTAGAGTTAAAGCAGTACATCTGTTCATTCATTTTGTATGTAGCCTGAGATATGGGTATGCATGGATTCCTGGTGGTGAATGTTCTGTCTGGTTAATCAGCATCCTGGGAGAAGTTTGGAAGATGGGGACAAGGAGGTCTGGCAAAAGGTTAATGGATTAACTTAAAGAAATAGGCATAAAGTGTGTAGATCTTTGTGTCTCATTATAATGTCCACTGGAGAGCAAATGTCAGAAAGGATGCATTTAGAAACCAGGTAGGCAGGGTGACTTGTCCCGTAGATGTTAGCCAGGCTCCCTCCTTGGCCATCTCAGTGATCATTGGCGTTATTGATGGAGTGGCCACGATAGCAGGTATGGAGGCTGTGCATGGGCCCAACATTGTGGGTTGCTTCTAATTAAAGTTGTTCTGGCTACTGTTCTGAATGAATGCCAAACCTCCTAGCAGAAGAGACTGATGCTGTGTCCTCAATATTACTCCATTCCTTGAGGAGTCCAGCCAGACACTGGGTGGCAGCTTGATTAAAACAGATCCCTTTCTCCTTGGAGGGGCAGCCATTAGTTCTTATTAGTATTGACAACTACTCCAGAAGTGGAGTACTGATTCTGCCTGAGTAATAAAGTCCTTTGTCTTTGTCTCTGACCTAGGAGTCTCAGATCTTCTGTCAACATTCATGAAATTTGGGCTTGTAAATACAGTTCTTGACATACACCCACACAACCTGTCTGCAATTGGGCCTCACCTCAGGCCTGAGCCACAGGCCTCTCACTTTCTAATTCAGGGTTTCTCTAATGCAGTATCACAGAATGCCCATAGAAACATGCTTGGCTCTTCTGGAAGTTTGTGGAAGTTAATAGTCTGTGAGGCAACCCTTGACCAATGGGCAGTGATTGCTGATTCTTTCCTCCTTTCTCTTGGTCAGATGGTCCTGAGACACACTTCATAAATCTTCTCACAGTCTCACAGGACAGTTTCCCTTACTAGTAGACAACTAAAAGCCTTTCCTTGTATTAGCTTTTTCTCCTTCTTATTTTCACTTATGCCCTTTGGAATTATACTTCCAGTTAAACTACTGGCATTATATTTCTACTGGCATTGCAGGTTCTACTTTTGGGGAATCTCAGACTATGGCAAGGGAATTTGAGATGTGATAGCAAGACAACTTAAATTTTTTAAGCCTGAGTAACTTAGAGGGTGGTAAAGCCACTAGAAAAAAAATCTGCAATACAGGAGCATGTTTACTACCAAAAACATTTGATTTGAAATATTTGGCTATATCCTTGTGATGCCCAGGGCACATTACATGATACTTATCTAGATATCAAATGAAGTTAGATCATTCATTCAGCAAACATGTATTGAAATTCTAAGTGCAAACCAGTTTTGGTTCAATGCCATGTTCTTAAAGATAACTGACACCATAAAAGAATTAAGACCTGAGAAATGGGGAGAAGATAGGCAGCTATCAATAGAAGTGGCAGTAAATAATTAAGCATCTATTCTGTTCATGGCACCATGCTTAGCTCTACTATGAAGGGAACAGAGATGCAATAGTCATTGTATTTACTTTAAGACACTCATAATCAAATAAAGATGATGTTTTCATATGATACGGAGTTGAGAGTAAGACACATTCTTCAACAAAATAGAAATATGAGCTCTGAGGAGATAGGGAGTCATAAGTTGCAGCTGAAATATCAGGGTGGGTGGATGGAAGAGGTGGCATCTGAGCTGGACTCTAGATGCATAACATGTAATTCCAAGACTATGAGGGTGGAACACTGAAAACAGAGGAGATGGCAAAGGCACTGAAATGAGAGAGCATGGTTTGGAGAACGTGGTAGTTAGGACCTTTAGTTGCAAAGATCACATTACTTTAAGTGATAAAGATTTCTTCCAAGGCTGTGGGAAAATAAAGAAGACAGGATTCTCAGTGATGTAGGACTGAAGCGTCATGGGGGATTAAATTCATTTTGGGATCTGAGAGATTGTACTGGATCCAAGGCAGCTTTTAAGGATTAGGTGTTTTTCCTGGATTCCTTTCTATGGTCCGTCCCTATGGAGAAATGCTCTCTCTGCATCTACAGCTTATGTTACTACCACTTAACTTTTCGTTATGTGTCTGCATAGTCAAGACTGCTGTCTACTCCTGGCTTCTGTTGCATCATAACTTCTAGTTACATTATTTTCTCTGTGTGCATTTCAGTTTCTGATCCTGCTACCAACTATTTTACTGTCCAGGTCTCAAATTCAATCTTTGCAAGAGAAAATTTGATTGACCTGGTTAATTTTTTAACCTGGTTAATTATTATCACATCCATTGAACAACTCTCTTGGGCAATTGGACAGACTATGAATAGACTGGTCAATTAGACATGTCAAAGGTGAGAGAGTCCTAAGGTATAAAACAAGGTGACCTCAGAGTTGTGGGAATGGAAAGTACTGCTCCAATATTGGAAATATCAAGTAAACAACTTGGCCTAGTCTTAGGTATAGTGAAGAGGAATAAATCTGGGAGAAGACAATGATGGCCATAATGCCAGGATAAGTCATTTGGATTTATTTGAAGAGGCTAGTAGTTCTTAACCCTATCAGTCCTCTTTTTGTATTGTCCTCTCTACTATTTTTTCTTTCTTTCTTTCTTTCTTTCTTTCTTTCTTTCTTTCTTTCTTTCTTTCTTTTCTTTTCTTTCTTTCTAGAGAGAGAGAGAGAGCGAGAGAGGGTATGAGATGGGGAAAGAGAGGAAGAGAAACATTGATGTGAAAGAGAAACAACATCAATCAGTTACCTTTCATACACTCCCTCACTGGACACCAAACCTGCAACTCAGCCACATGCCCTGACTGGGAATTAAACTGGCAACCTTTGCAGGATGATACCCAGCCAGCTGAGCCACACCAGTCAGGGCCCTCTCTACTATTCTTAAATGAGATCCATAGACACTATAGTCTAAATACACACATCTTAAAAAAAAAATAAATCCATATAGTGCTTTAACTGTAACACAAGGAAAAATAAAATGATTTATAAAAATACGTATTTCAATATGCAATTGCTCATGGACAACTACACTAGAAGTCATAAAGCAGTTAGTCAGATGCTTGCAACTGTACACATAGCAAACTTATATATGTTACGGCTACAAATACAGACTCATACAAGTGTGTTGTGTTGGTGACTCAGATGCCATCAATGACATTGCAATCAATAATATGAGTTTTTGAAATGGTATCCTCAATCCCTAGCATAGTGTCCTCCAGTATTCAGTTAAATTTAGTGCTGGGTTTTTGTTTGTTTGTTTCTTTGTTTGTTGAGATTAAAAAAATCTGAAAGCAAAAGAGACCCATTAAAGATTTTTAAAAGATAAGTGTCTGGGTTAGAGCAATCTTCAAAAACATTTAAGACTCTTAAACAATGATGAGCTTCGAGGTCTAAGTTGTTTTTGCTTTTGGCTCATCTCCCACTCCTACCTCAGTGCTTAAGTAGTAAGCACTCAATATATAATTTTGAATTAAATTGATTTGAATAAAATAATTTCTCCATCAAAGTGACCACAGGGCCTTTTGGTATAATATCTTCAGGCAGATTTCCAGAAGAGCAGTATTTAGTGAAAGAGATTCCCTTACCACAGGGCCCAAAGTCAGTCCTATCTTATTTCACATGTGCAAGACTCTGGAATTTGAAATAGAATGTTCTAGGTCCAGCTCTGTTGCAAAGAAAGCTGCATTCTATTACATCATCTCAAGATTCACTAACATGCCCACAACTCACAATCACAGAAATCTTTAACAAAAATTCATCCTATATAGCTGGTACACACATCATTCCAAATTTTGGTTGGCTGTTTGAAGACTGTCTTCAGAACCTAGCATAATGCCTAGCATGTAATAGCCACTTAAGACATATGTGTTGAATGGATAAATAACCGCAACTGAAGAGTCCCTAGGAAAGAAAAATGAAAAAGCAAATTCTAGCGTGTGTTACACCAGAACCAGATCTGGGACTCAGTTTTCAGTGTGAAGAATCAACAGGCAAACCGACTCAAAAGCAAGTACTCAGGCCACACATCCAAAACAACAAACAAAACAGAAGTAAAGAATTTATGTGCATGGTTACAAAGTAGTGCAAAAGAGCTTAAAATGAAAGGTAACCACTTCTTGATTTTTTTCTTCTCCCTTCAGCTTCAATCCCATGGTGCCCAGGTAGATTCAAGTTTCCAAACATAAAACTTTTTTCAAGAGATCTTATGACATTTTCAGCTTTGTGAAATTATTGCTCTTATTAAGAAGAATTATACATTGAGTTAATTTTCAAATGGTGGGGAGAGTTTACAAGGAAACACATCCACTTTATCGATGGCCTTGGTGGGCATGGTAGGTGTGCTTGTCATTACTCAGTGCAGAGCCAATGCTCTCTTCAGTAACAAAAAGACCATAGTATTTACCGATAAACAAACATTTATTGAGCATTAGGCACAATCACTCTAAGCCTTCACTTTACACATGTGACCTCAATTTAATTGTCACAACTTATGAAGTGTGTACTTACTGTCCCTATATTTCATATGAGCAAGATGAGCCTGAGAGAGTTTAAATAACTTACTCTGAGTCATACATACAGGAGACAGGAAACAGTGACGCTTGAACACAAACTGCTTGATGGAAATCTGAAAATGTCTCGGATACAAGTCTGAATCCCACTTTTGTCAGACTGCTGACAGAAGGTCTAGTGTTTCTTAATGTATACCACCATTGTCAGTTACAGCATTTAAGAAAGGCTGGTTATCCAACTGGGATAAAATATCAAAAGAATGTCTGGGAAATGATGACAACTCTTAAAAACGACAAGAAGCTTTCCTGTAGTGCCACAGTTAGTAGCCACTTCTCCTCGTGATTAAAGAAAACAGTGTCTGGATTAGACACTTATCCTCATGAGGTTCCACCATTTTGCCCAGTGAGAACCTTTCCTGATGGAGGACAAACGCTGACAATTAGGAACAAAGAGCAACGCCAGGCATTAAACAACCTACAAGCACAGGAACAGTAGGGTATTTTAGTAGCTTATATGATGATCCAGAAGATCTGTGAGACATGGGCAAATGTTTATACACCCCCCCAAAACAGTGAAATAGAAAATTATAGCTCTGATGTAGCTATATAAAAACTTCCTGTGAACAAAAATGTAAGGAGAGAAGCAAAAGAAATTGTGGTTTCTGGTTTAGGGACTTTAATTAGGTATGATTTCCATTCTCCCTCCCACACCTCATCCCCAAAATTTCTTTTGACTAAAAAAGAAACTTGAACAAAACCAGTATAGCGTTATTATACAAAAATGGGTTATAGCCTCAGTGGCGTAGGAGTGGGGGGAAACTGGAGAATGACCTTGAAATCAGGTTTATCAGGGGCTTCTAGAAAGTCCCTCTGCAATCCCCTCACCTTGTTAGAACATCTCAGAAATCAAGGTTTCTTTTCTCTTGGGATTCTGGAAGTTTTGCTCTTGCATTAAAAATTATGTGTGAGTGTTTTAATTATTATTTACTGCATTTTGAAACCGAGTCAGCTAATCAATTTTGGTCTAGAGCAAGTCCCTCTGATCTTCAAAATCTACCCAGTCTTGGAGACAAAGCCTGTCTCCTTTTTCAAGGTCAGTAGCTTCCACTGAAATCTGCATCATAGGATCCGTTGTTTGAGGCCACTCCAATATTTCAAGTTTTAGCTTAGATTCCAAAACCCACTGGAAACCTGCGCCTAATCTCGGCTGAATGACTGGGATCCCCGCGAGCAGCCGGCCGCGCACACCTGTCGAACGCGGCGCGCTGCAGGCCGGACGCGCCCGGGCCGGAGGCGCGCGACTGCCTTCCGCGTCTGCTTTCGCAGCGCCGCCAGCGCTGACTCAGCTCTTCCGGTCGCGTCAGTGGTTGTTCCCGGCAGCCCTGGAGGTGCGGGCGGCGAGCGTCACAGCGCACTAAAGCTGGAGCCGCCGGCGGCCCCGGGCCGCCCCTCCTAGCAAGCCGTGCTCCTGCCTCGCGGTGACTCAGCCGCTTCCGCTCGTTAGGGCTCCTCGGAGCTCCCAACGCTGCTGCCGCCGCGGCGACGCGCCTCCCTCTGCCCTTAGGTGCGGTCTGGAAGCCCGAAAGGGATTAACAGCTTCCTAAAGGGCCCTTCTCAGTAAATTGAGGAGTTGTGGCTTCAGTTCGGGGGAATATTCCTCACCCCGCAGTGCAGAGAGTGGTATAGAGCGGGCAGTTGAGGCCTGGGGTAGCCTGGTCTCTTAAGAGCCCACGATTTGTGTTGGAAGCTCAGTACCTGCCACTTGCCAGGTCTGTGACCCCCCCACCCCATCCCTACCCCACAGAGTCACTTAATCTGGCCAAATCTCCCTCTGGCCCATGGATGAGATGGGGGTAATTGCATACCCACCTCGGTGTTGTTGGCACAGTCTAGGAAATCAAGGAACACGGCAAATCTCAGTTTTTGTTATTTCTTTGGAAATGCTTTTTAGGTGTAGTTCTTTCTGTCCATGCCACTGCAGCCATCATATACAGTACTTCCTAACATCTCAGTTCAGGGTCACCACAGTGATTTCCTAACTGGTTTAGCTGCATTCCCCTCCAACTTCCACACAATGACCTGGTACATTTTGACTGTTCATTATGTTCTTCAAGCCACTGTGCAGCTCAAGAAAATGTAACATCTCCCCATTGTCTTTTGGTTTGAGTTATTTTCCTGGTATTACAGCATAGTCTAGCTCATCCAACCCCCCATCCCTCCCAGAAATATTTTATGCCTACTCTTCATCTTACATCGTGGTACCTAGATTTCTGCCCTCTGGGAACTGGGGGCAGAGTGGAGAGATGCTGGGGAGATTAACTCATAAGCACATAATTATAATACTGTGTAATACACTCTCTGATCTAAGTATGAATAGAAGAGGGAACAACCAAGCGAATAGAGGGGGAAGAGGAAAAGAGAGTGGGTGGCTTGACATATGAGTAGTCTACCAGTGTTCTGATAGATGGCGCAAAGCTCAGTGTCCTGGCTGGTGTAGAACCTAGAGGTCATGTGTGCTCTGGACTGTTGCTGTTACAGTACGCATGACACATCCATCCTTTTCCCTGGATTTTCTTGGGTCCAGAAGTACTATGGGAGATAAAATTTGGGTTTAAAATTTAATTACATCACCTGGTGAAACACAGATTGTAGGAAGGAATAATGGATTTCTTAAGGAAAAGTCCCATAATGAAGAAGAGGTTCCCATTGGCCACAGGGCCTGAGTGTTAGAGAAGATAGTGTTTATGAGGATTCTATAAAGCTTCCTTTGAACCTGCCCAGCTCAGTCCTGGGAAGAAGAAGGCTGTGTACTAAAATGGAAGCACTGACTCACCAGTACACTGAAAAGAACTAAAGTATGAATCCAGCAAACACTGCTGCAGGGTCTTTACTAAAAAGAGTTGTTCATGAGAAAGGGACAGGCCTACTGGCCAGAGAGGGGTGGATAGTGTAGGTCTACAGGTTAGCAGGGACAGATTCAAGATAGCAGTAGCAGAGAAGGGATGCTTCAAGGCTCCTCAGGGGTCAAGGACACCCCAGTGACACTCTGCAGATGGCCCAGGTAGCACTGGCATGGGTACCTGGAGAGAGGACAAGGATCAAAGAAGTGGCTAAAGCAGCAGTTCAAACAGGGACTGTGATTACAGATGATTTCAGTTTCTTTTTATGTTTCTGAATTAAATAGCTTTTCCATAGTGAACATATTTTATTTTTAATATCAGAAAAGGAAACACTTTTTTTTAAGTCATTACCCAGGGTTGGTGCAGATGAAGTAAAATGGGTTCTTATTCACTTGAGTTTTATAAGAAAGGAGTCAGATTACAATTCTTGACTCACCTGTGAAAATATTCATATTGATCACAAATGTTGGTTTTTGATATAAGACAAAATTATGATTTAACTACTTTGGGAGGATGGGCAAGGAGAAATGGGATTGGGTATGTGGTGTATTTATAAGAGTGCTACACCCTCATCTACCACAACAGGAAGGTAGTAGAGCATGTTTAATGCAGATACATCAGGAAATAATAGCATAAACACTATTTTGACCTATGAAGGCAAATATCCAAAGTGACAGTGAAAAGTGGGAAATTGTTGTTTTGGGACTATGAAGAGGAATGAGGCAGAAGACTACTGTTTTTCACTATACATTTTTTTAGTAATATTGAAGTATTAAAATACTTTTCAATATTTTAATGAATATTTTCAGTGAAATATTTTAAAACTTTATTCATTTTTTATGGAAAATAAAAGAATAGAAACCTGTTGTCCCAGTAATTTCATCTTTATGTATATATTTCAAGGTGATAATTACAGATATGAGCAAAGTTTTATATACAGTAATAATTGCAGGATTATTTATTTAGAAGCAAAAACTGGCAACAATATAAAAAAACTGGCAACAATGTAAATGTCTAACAAAGCAATAATTTTTAAAAGCTGTCACATCCACATGATGCTTTTTAAAAATCACATATTTTAGTTTATTTCTTTTTATCCTCACCCAAGGACATTTTTGCATTGCTTTTTTTTTAGAGAGAGAGAGAAGAAAGGAGAGAACAAGGAAGAGAGAAAGAAACATAGATGCAAGAGAGAAGCATCAATCAATTGCCTGCAGTATGTGCCCCAACCAGGGGTTGAACCCACAACCCAGGTATTTTCCCTGAGCAGATATCAAATCCACAACCTTTTGGTTATAAGACAATGCTCCAACCAAGTAAGCCACACCAGCCAGTTCTAAAATCACATTTTTGAGAATTACTTAATTTCATAATACAATGCTAATTTTATTTTATTTTTTAATATATTTTATTGATTATGCTATTACAGTTGTCCTATTATCCCGCCTTCATTCCCCTCCACCCTGAACACCCTCTCCCACCCACATTCCCCCCTTTTACTTCAGTCCATGTGTCATAAGTTCT
>JAPYXV010004446.1:0-11375 GCA_028533065.1 Trachops cirrhosus
ACATTCTGCGATTTTAATTGTGTTACTTTAAAAATGGGTAAACATTATGTAGTATATCCATGCAATGGAATGTTATTTGGTCATAAAAGAAAAGAAATACTGACACATGCTACAACACGGATGGACCTATAAAAAATTATGTTAGGCACAAGAATCTGGTCCCAAAGAGCATCTATTGTCTGATCCCACTCATGTGAAATGTCCAGAGTAGACGCACCCTTACAAACAGAAAGCAGACTGGAGGCTGCCAGGGGCTGGGGGTTGGGTCAGGGAAGAAAGGGGAGTGACTATTAATGAATATGGGTTTTTTTTGTAAACTTGTATTTTATTTATTTTGAGAGAGAAAGAGACACCAATTTGCTGTTTCACTTGTGCATTCATTGGTTGATTCCTGCATGTGCCCTGACTGGGGATCGAACCCACAACCTTGGCATATGTGGACGACGCCCTCGCCAACTGAGTGACCCAGTCAGGGCGGTATGGGGTTTCTCTGTGGGGTGATGGAAATGTTCTGGGATTAGTGAATATACTTAATTCCACTAAATTGCATACTTGAATATACTTAACTGTGAATATACTTAACTCCACTGAATTGCACACTTCAAAGGGTGAATTTTATGGTACGTAAATTGTATGTCAATAAGGCTGTCATTTAAAGAGTGGCACGCCCACCAGAGGAAATGCAACTGTTTTATTTTTACCGACATTTAACAGGTAAACTCTAGCGAAGGCTTTTAAAAAGGCTTTTAAGCCGGCAGAGGAAGACCGGGGCGAACCACGATGTCCTGCAGAAAAAGAGCAGAGTGCACGGTTGCGCCTCCGGGCTGGGGCCGCTCTGGGCCGCGGGTGGAGAAGCAGCAGGGTGGAGAAGCAGCAGCGAGGGAGGACCCCCGGCAGAGCACTTAAGGCCTCTTAAGTACCATAGTAACAGAATATAACAAATATTCTATTTGTTAAAGTGACGCTGTCCTCCCCTCTTCACAGTGCAGTCCTTAAGTTTACTTAAGACTGCACCAGTCACCCAGTGCGGACAAATGCGCTTCTGGGATAGGCCTTGAGACAGCCAGTTTCCCTAACAGTTCCTTGAAGAAAATTCTGGCCCTGGCTGGGTGGCTCAGCTGGTTGGAGCGTCGAACCACACACCAAAAAGTGGCAGGTCTGGCTCCGGCCAGGGCAAACACCTAGACTGCAGGTTCGATCTCTGGTGGGGGCGTGCACGGGAAACAACTGATCAATGTTTCTTTCTCACATCGGCGTGTCTCTCCCGTTTCCCCTCTCTCTAAAGTCAATAAACATATCCTCGGGGAAAAATTCCGGACAGAGAAGAGACAGGAGAAGTGCTGTTACAGGTGCAAAAGGAGAGGGATTCTAAACAATAAAACCTTTTAGGGGACACTCTTCAGGGGTTCCTTAAAAAATATTTACAAGGACGAAATCCTGTTCTGCATTTAGTTACCTTTGTTTTCTGTTACCGAAACGAACTAAGACACCTGGACTTGACAGCTTATGTGGATCCCACACAGCAGCTACCCTTCAATCCCGAAAGGCCTTCTACGCTACTAAGTTGTAGTAGTAACAACGCTCAAATGGCCGTCTGTATTTCAGAAGCTACACACCCCCGCCTTTCCTCTGTCGGTCAGGAGTGTTGGAATCAGTTTTCCGCTTCTCCCTTACGGATAATGACAAACCAATCCCCAGCCCAGGTAGATTCGTTATTGTAAAAAAGAATTTCTCGCCCTGGCTGGGTAGCTCAGTTGGTTAGAGCATCATCTTGATACACTGAGGTTGTGGGTCCAAACCCCAGTCAGGGCATATACAAAAATTAACCAATGAATGCAAAAATAAGTGGCACAACAAATCAATGTCTCTCTCTCTCTAAAAATCCTAAAAATCTATTAAAATTGGAAAAAAAAGAACTTAGGGGTTCACAGTCTAGTGGACTCACAGCCTAATGGAAGGGTGAAGCTTAGGCTGAGGCTCGCTAGGCCGCGAGGAAGGCAACTCCCGTCAGTGTGGCTGTGGCTGGGGTGCTCGGGGGTCCCTGGGGAGAGGACTTGGAGCTGAGAAGTCCTCCGAGGAGGCGGCCACATGATGACCAGGTCAGAGTCCCACCCCGAGCCCAAGGGGTAGCAAACACAGGGAAGAAGTGCAGGCCAGGGCGGCCGCAGGGCAGGGAAGTCAGGGAGCTAAACCCCACCCGGGGATGTGTCGGTGTGACCGTGTGACGGTGTGACGTTTAGGGCCCTGTGCATGAGAGGTGAAATGCGGAAAAAGCCACAGGCTGCAAACCATACAAAACCAGTCAGAGTTCTTTGAGTATTAATGAACTTTTTGTTTACATATGAATTGCATTTTTTAAAAAAAAAGATTATTTATTTTTAGAGAGAGAGAAAGGGAGGGAGAAAGAGACGGAGAGAAAGATCCATGTGCGAGAGAAACGTGGATCAGCCTAAGTATGTGCCCTGACTGGGATTCAAACCGGTGACATTCACTTTGACCTTCACTTTGTGGGACAACCCCAGCCAACTGAACCCCGCAGGTCGGGGCTGAACTGTACACTTCTACCACTTGTCTTTCAGGCACTGCCTCAGACCACCAACGTCACATCTCCAGTGGTCAGATTTACGAGTCTCTTCCCTCCATGAGCTTGAATGGGCAGGGCAGGGTTGCCCACTCCAGGGTGGCAGAGAAGCTTCTCCGGGTTTCTTCTAATACTCTCGTCCCTTCAGGGTTTACACTTACATCTTTTATCCACTCGAATTCAGTTTGGGATAGAGAGTGAAGAAACGTCGTTTTATTATTTTTTTCTGAAATGCTGGACCTCTGTCCCAACGCGGTTCGTTGCTCCCCGGGACGCCAGATGCCCCTCCTGACTCGGGGAAGCCCAGGCCCAGCCCGGCGCAGGGGGAGACGGGCGCCCTGACATCGGCTGTGCGCTGGGACCTCGGAGGCGCCTGCCGTCCCAGGGGGGCCCCACACAAGTGGACTGACTTCTTTTCTTCACAGCATGCCCGACTGCACTCTCTCAGACGGGCGAGTGACGCCCTCAACCCCCCACCAAAGCCTCGCCAGGAGGTTGCTCGGGACCGTCTCCCAACCTTACGGGGGGCGACTGCTTATTCCCCCCTGTCACACTGAGTTCCTCAGGGTAGTTCCAGCTCAGCCCGTCTGGGTGCCACCCGCCAGGACGTCACTGCTCAGTTGTCAGTGTCACGTCTCCGTTGTTCATTCCCACTAACGTGCTGGCTAACAGGGCACTCAGCTTTAAGTCGGGAAAAGTCGATGTCTGGATCCATGTTATTCATATAACGTAAGTGGTTTTTAAATTTATTTTTTTAAATTTATTTTTACATTTAATCTTCATTTAATCCTTTTTCCCATTACTGTTTAGTCCCCTTATTCCACCCTCCCCCCTATTTTTAAATGTAAGCATATTTACATTTTGATGTAAGTATATTTACAATAAATGCAATCCTATAATAAAGTCATCAAATGTGAATCATCAGGTATCAACTGTTTATAAAATTTTAAAAACTGAAATGTTATTTTCTTATTATAAAACAGATACTCATTATAAAAGTGTAGTCACTTCAAAACCGTATCAAGTTAAAAGCACAAACCCTCAGCAATCTCCTTCTCCAGGTAAGAATTGGGTGTATCTCCCAGAATGCTTTGTGTGTGTGTGTGTGTGTGTGTGTTTCTGTTTCTTATGGAAATGAGGCCCTACCCCATGTTCAGTGATCTACTCTGTCCGCCCGGCAGTCTGTCTCACTCTCCAGGCATTTCACAGCACCCCGACCCCAGCACAGCCGGCTGCGACAGCTCCCAGGCCTACCTTCGTTATTGGCTGGGGGGGCTTCCTCGCTCCTCGGTGCTAACAAAGATGGTTCCGGGGGTGCTGAGGCCCACCCTGTGCCCGTCACCTGAAACGAAGTGAGAAAAGCCATAAAAACACAAGTCAAAAAGGGGGAAAACCAATAATTTAAATAGTCACCTTCTTAGTACCTGGATTAGTGGGAAGGAAGGATGGTATTGTATTAAACATGTCTAATCTTAAATTTCTATTTCAATGCTCAAATTCCTTACTTTTCCTCCTATTTAAAAATAAAATCTTTATTATGCAATAATTTCAGGTTTACACAGAAGATGCTTAAGATACTACTAGAGTTTCTTACTTTTGACCTGGCTCCCTTTAATGCTAAAATCTCCATGGTGCCTCTGTCAAAACTAAGAATTACGATGCTACATTACTAGCTAAACTTTATTGGGATTTCACCAATTTTTCCTCCGACGTTTCTTTTCTGTTCCAGGATCGCACACGCACTTGTTACTTCTCCGTAGCCCCCCCGGGTTGTACGAGTTTCTCTGTCTTTCCCTGTCTTTCATGACCTTGGAACTTTTGGCAGGCAGTGATCAGGTGTTTTGTGGAAGCCCCTCAGTCTGGGTTGTGTGAGGTCTCCTCCCGCTAAGACTAGATTTGGGGGAAGAGAACCACAGAGGTCAGGGCCCTTCTCGCTTCCTCACGTCAACGCGACTCTACGCTGGTGACGCCAGCCGTGAGCACTGGGTTCAGGAGCTGCCTGCCAGGCTCTTCCCGGCCAGCTTCCGTCCTCCCCCTCCACTTTCCACTAAGTCTGGCCCCGAGTCAAAAGCAGGGGACACAATTCTACCTCCTGGAAGGGGAGTATCGATTATACAGGATTTGGAATGTTTCTGTAAGGAAGATTGTCCCTTCTCCCCATTTATTTATTCAATCATCTGTTTACATCGGTGTGGACTTATGGATATTTATTTCACCCTTTGGATTATAATTCAATACTGTCATTATTTATGTTGTTGATCGAACTGTTCCAGCTTTGACCACTGGAAGCCCCTTCCGCTTGGTTCCCGAGTCCTTCAGACCTGACGCACCCACTCCCACGCCCTCCCCCCAGCACGTCCTCACTTTCTAGCTCTACAGACGCTCCAGGCTCACCTGCCCCAGCAGCCCCCGTCCTGCTATCTGCCTCTGCTCCAACGGCGGCCCTGGTTCTTTTGATTGGAAAAGGGTACTTGGAAACCAAGATCTGGGTCCTGGGTGTGCTGCTTGTACTGAAATGTCACTGTCCCCAGGCCCTCTCAGTGGACAGAGCCAGGCAACACACATATGTGGGTATTCACCCATGTCCACACACACACATCTAGAATGAGCTCTCCATCATGCGTGTGTGTGTGTCATTATAGACAGTAAAGTAAACACGAACTCCTAACATCTCCAACTGTAACCCACACCAAACTATTCATTTCCCTCCTCTTTTCAGCCCTTCATTTCTCTTCTTAACATTTCTTAGCTACTAGTCATGGACATTCTGTGTCTAGTTCTAAATTAAACAATAGCAAAGCTCACAATAGAACACCTTACCTTTTTATTGTTTTCTGTTCCCCTCTCTTTAAAAAAATATTTTACTATTTTTAGAGAGAGAGGGAGGGAGGGAGAAAGAGAGGGAGAGAAACATTAATATGTGGTTGCCTCTCACTCGCCCCCTACTGGGGACCTGGCCCGCAACCCAGGCATGTGCCCTGACCGGGAATTGAACCGGCGACCTTTCGGTTTGCAGGCCGGTGCTCAGTCCACACCAGCCACACCAGCCAGGTGTTTCCCTCTTCTTCGATAACTATTTCTGGTAACTACTGACTGCATTAAGGACGTGTATGTGCAAATCGTAATAGCAAAAAAACGAGGCCTAGCAGCTTACAAAACTTCACACATTTTTTAAACTTGCAAATTAACTGAAGGATGGATTGCGCAGCAGTTCAGTCCATTGGTGCCCCTCCCCAGTGGGACCAGGAGAGGCAGGGCGGCCGACGGAACAGCTGAGGCTTTAAGTCGGAGGTCGGCACACACTGCCTTACAGGACCAGTCAGTAGATAATTTAGGCTTCAGAGGCTTATCGTCCCTGATGCAGTGACTTTGGGAAAATCCACAGGAGCACCATGGCTTGTTGCCACTGCCACCAACGGGCCGCAAAGATGAAGATAATGATACTCACAGCATTTACCGCAGGCTCACTCTGTGCCAGGTGCTAGGCGCTGTTACCTTACTAACTCATTCCATTCTCACACTCGCCTTGAGATGGCTCTGGCTACAAAGCCAGCCAGGGGTGATGTCATTGTAGCCCCTATTAAAATTTGGGTTAAAAAAAAAAAAAACATCTTGCCCTGGCTAGTGTGGCTCAGTGGATTGAGTGCGGGCCGGGAACCAATGGGTCGCTGGTTCAATTCCCAGTCAGGGCACATGCCTGGGTTGCTGGTCAGGCCCCCAGTGGGGGGTGTGCAAGCGGAAACCACACTTGATACTTCCCTCCCTCTCTTTCTCCCTCCCTTTCCCTCTCTCTAAAAATAAATAAATAAATAAAATATTTAAAAAAAAAAACGTCCTCATTCTTTGTCAGTTCCAGAGCTGCGCACTGGACTGCGGCAGACTGCTAGTGATCAGCTTCCTGGGCAGCAGCGTGAAGGACACGCAGCTAGATTCCCGCCAGGCATCTGAGCAGAGGTGATGGGCGCGTCCCCTAGATCTTGTCTCTAAGGGGAGGGAGTGCGTGCTTTCCTGGGTGCCCTCTTCCAATTGTGGGAGGGGCCGCGAACTGGAGTGGCCCCTGTGGACCCCGAGGTGAAAAAGTCACAGGTGAGAGCAACCAAACAAGCCGCTCGGGCAACCCTGGACAGCTCCCTCCGAGCGCCGAGGAGAAAGCCATTTCCATCTTGGTTAAGCGGCTGTGTTTCCGGCGGTCTGTCCCAGCAGCTGAGCCGTACCCTAACTGAAACACTGCAAACACGTACCCTTTACAGCTGTCGGAGTGAGCATACTACAGAGTTTGCGAAGCGTAACACGTACCTCAGGGGGAGCGTGCGAAGCAAAAAAGTCCTCCTCCTTCGGTGCGGGGGACGAAGGCGGGCCCGCACAGCCATCCAGCCACAGCTAGAAGGAAGCAGGGAGCACGTCAGCATTTCCCCTGGCTTCCACGGCCTTACTTAATACTCTCCGCTCCTCCTCCAGGGACCCGTTTGCTAAAGACGTCCTTCCCGTCCTTCTAAAGTCAGCAACAGGCTGTGCGGGACCCCGAGCACATTTCAGGGACACCCCAGTGCAGCGAGCCCTGCTTCCGAGCCCGAGGCGGCCGCACGGGGCTTCGGACCTGAGTGCAGGTCCCAAGGCTCGGCCCAGCCTCCTCGTTTGTGGGGCCTTCCTTGCAAGTTCACTACGACCTACTTGCAGCGCCCCAAAACAACTCCGGGCCCAGCAGCGAGGGCGTCGAGACGCCCCAGGTGTTCATTCCCGGCGGAGCTGAGCAAGGCGACCCTCGGCCATGTTTCAGTTCGTGCTGTAGAGCAAGTGGCCGTTCCGTGGCCTATTTATTCAGTGCCACGTTGTCACATTTTGTGCCTTCCGTGGTTGGTCTCCCGGGTTAAGACGGCCGCGCACACGGTGCGGGCCCCAGGCACCGAGGCCATGAAGCGCCTGGCGGGGAGGATGCGTCCCAGCCGGCCTGAGCCTCCGGGCTGCGGGCCGAGCGCCACGATAGAGCCGACGACCCGCACTAAGGAGGGCGTCCCCACACAGAGGCACAGGTAAAACACTGGGACGGCGACAGCGCGCGTGCGGACTCAAGAGAGCGGCTGAGAGCAGCCGGCTGGGAGGTTCCGGCGCCTGGGGCACCAGCCTCCGCCTTCTCGGCGCAAAGGCACGTCCGCCTGAAGGCGACGGCGGGGACGTACGGGGACGTACGGGGACGTACGTAGGGCCGCGCTTACGTCAGGGCTGCGCTTACGTCAGTGCCGTGCTTCCGCGTGGCCTGCGAGGCCAGCGACTTGATTCTGTCCCTGTAGAGCTGGGCCGCGCGACTGTTGTACTTGGCGTTGGTGTCGCTGGTGGCACAGCCGTGCTGGTGGAAGAAGGACGCCTGCGGAGGAGAGCGTGCGGTTAGTGGCAATAGTGCAGCACGGCGCGCACAGCGAGCCAAACGCTTTGTTATGTAGGGTTTTGAGAGTACCAGTGAAACCCAGATCACATAAGCCAGAACATTTTTTTTTAATTTTTATTTTAGTTTATTCAGTACAGTTTCTATCCTTTATTCCCATTCCAGCCCACCCACCCATTCCTCCCCAGCCAGAACATTTTTAAACAAAATTTTCCTTGTAGAAGGGAGTACCTTCCACAGACGTAACATTGGTATTTTGGTAAAACTGGACATAAGCCTTGAATTACAAAATGAAATAGCTGGCTTCGTTTCTCCAGGAAACCGCCTCTGTCACTCTGTTATTTGGGGGGGACGCTTTCCACTCAGGTCTACTTTTAATTCAGGAGAAGCCCACGTTAATTTGGATTCCACTAAATTGGCATTTTTGACAAATTGGTTAGGAGCTACACCAGCCTTCACCTTGATCAGCACTATTTATTCATGACCAGAGACAGGCGAGGTGACAAAAAGAAATGCTTAAACAATTAGGGGAGACTGCTTCCGGCCCCTTATAAGGGTCCAAGCACAGACATGAATTACAGAAGTCATGTCTTAGTTAAGGAGGCATTCCAAAAACCTTTGTGAGCACTCCTTTTATTGACCGAGTTTAATCAATGACGGTACTGCGCACTCACAGGTACCAGATCCTGGTCTACGCTCTTCGGGCACCGACCCACTGTTAGATCCTCACAGCAACACCACCAGCCATCACTGTTACTGTCTACACTTTGCAGATGGGGAAACTGAAGCCCAGAGAGGCTCAACAACTTGCCCAACGGCACACAGGTAAGTGGGAGGCAGAGCTGGTGTTCGAACTCAGGCAGGGCGGTCCCAACTCCACTGCTGAGTGGACGACCGATGGCCTGACCCTTCCCCTCCCCAAACCTCCGCCACCCCGGCTGGCTGGAGATGAGAAGCTGCTCTCTGGAGGTGGGCGGGGGGCTCTGCAACCTTGGGAAGGCTTAGAAATACGGACAGATAAAATCAAACCCACAGTGTTGGAACAAGTGTGTGGACAGCATGAAAATGAGCGTGGGTTCCTAATAAGATGCTTGAAATATTAAGGATTGAATGCATTTTTAAAAAGATTTTATTCATTATTTTTAGGGAGAGGGAAAGGGAGGGAGATAAATATCATTGTGTGAAGGACTGGCTGCTTCTCATCTGGACCACAACCCAGGCATGTGCTCTGACTGGGAACAGAACCTGCAACCTTTTGGTTCACAGGCTCCACTGAGCCACACCAGCCAGGACAGATTGAATACATCTGTAATGGGGCAAAACTGTTTCTTGGAAAGTGAAAAAAATCTTAGTTATTACAATGGTTTGTGACCCTCCAATGCTCACCCTTACCAGACAAAATCATATTCCTTGGTATTTAATTTCCTTTCCCTAGGAATAAATATAAAATTGATATCATCAATACAAATTTGATGCTAGATATAGTTTTTATTTGAAATGTGTACAAGTTTGATTTCTTATACTTTGAATGTTTAATGGAATGTCTATGGGAATCCTATTAATTAAACCTCTACCACTTGGCATTATAAATAGGGTATTAGCCCTGGCTGCTGTGGCTCAGTGGATTGCATGCCAGCCTGCGAACCAAAAGGTCCCCGGTTCGATCCCCAGTCAGGGCACATACCTGGGCTGCAGGTCACATTCCCAGTGCGGGCGTGGGAAAGGCAACCGATTGATGTTTCTCTCCCTCTTTTTCCCTCCCTTCCCCTCTCTAAAAAATAAACAGTCTTTTAAAAAATAAATAGGGTATCAGTGCTTTAGGTGATTTTGCTGGCTAGACTTGTAAGGCTGCCGATTTAGAGTTTGAGAAATCAGACATATTGAATCTGTAAATGAAGTTTAAAAAGCTTGAGGATCCCTAGGTTTGTAAGTAGGGTTTAAGAAGTCTACTCTTTTATATACAATTATAAACTGGCCATTTAATTGGTTATTTTTTGCACAGAAATTAATAAGTTTGTAAATTAATATATGATATCTATATACTGTGTTTGAAAACTCGAGAATAGGCTTTATTAAAAATTTGTAGGTTTCATAATCTAAATACAGTTCAGGCGTAAGCAGCTGTGAGCATTCCTTCCAACCTAAGCATAGGAGTCTCCACTGCGTATTAAGAACTATTGCCCTAAAGAAGCCTCCCAACTCCTTGTATCACCGCCTTCCGTTTTAATTTTCTTCACTGCACTATCACCACTAAAGGTTCTTGTTTATTTGCTTCTTTAATGGCTCTCTGTCTGTAAGAGAGGGACTCTACTTGTCTTGATCATCGCCAGGCCCCAGCACCTAGCCCAAAGCTTTGTGTTTATGAGGCACTTAACAGATGGTTGGACAAACACGTCAACCGGGTGGGCCAGCTCCAAAGCCCCTCACGCCTTTCTGCGGTCCGACAGGGCTCCGCACGGTGCAGGTGCTGAACCTCTGTACGAGTGGAGCACACATTCACACAGAAGGGAAACAAGTCTGAGATGAACTTACTGCATTAGCATTTCCTCCAACTTGCATGCATCGCAACTGAAACCAAGACCAGTTAGAATCCAACTCTGTAGATCTAAATGGAAAGAACATTCTTAAATGTTAATGCTTTTCTTCCCCAGAATCAAGCCACTAAACTTTAGAGAACAAGGTTTCCTTGATCATCAGGACCCTGAGGAACCTAAGTTCATGTTCACAGTGACACATGCTTCCAGGTGGCGGGGGGGCTCCAAAGTGCACGACCGTTGGTCCAGCAGCTCCCGGCCCCTCTCACCCTTCCGGGAAGCGAGGGCTCTGATGGCCCCGACCACCTGCTCCCCTCCACGCCGACCACAGGCAGGCCACGCAGGCCAGCAGCACTTCGGGGACACTGACTCCGGCGGCCACACCCTCTAGGGAACAGAATACAACAAGCTTCCCGGGGCTGGTGCAACGACGCTGCCCCTCCCTCACGCCCTTAGCGGTTCACGACCTAAAATTAGGTGATGTCCCTACTCGGAATAGATGTCCTCGTTGGGTTTTTCCAGAGGTCCAGTGTGACCCCTAGTAGAGCCTGGAGGATGCTCATCACTTCACCAGCAGGTGGAAGGGACCTACCCACCAGCACCACCAGGAGGAAGGAGGAAGACTCAGGACTGAACGCTCGTGACGTGAAAGCTGCAAGGGCCTCCTACCACCCCACACCTGGAACCTAAGATGACCTCGGAGCAAGGTAAAGGCACGGACTGTATTTCCCAACAATAAAAACGCAGCCCTGGCTGGTGTGGCTCAGTGGATTGAGTGCCAGCCTATAAAGTAAAGGGTTACCAGGTTGGGTCCCCGTCAGGGCACATGCCAGGTCCCCAGTAGGGGGCGCACGAGAGGCAACCACACATTGATCTCTCC
>JAPYXV010004447.1:0-11374 GCA_028533065.1 Trachops cirrhosus
GTGATAATGTTGGCTCTTTGCTCTGTTCCTACCTAGAATGACTAGGATTTTTTTCCTGGTTGTGGCAGAGTAGAATCTGCTGCGTCCTACCACGCTGCCATCTTGGACTCCCCCCCCCGCCAACATCATTTATTGAAGAGACTGTCTTTGCACCATTGTTTGCTCTCACCTGTTCTGTCAAATATTAATTGACCATAAAGGTGTGGGTTGATTTATGAGTTCTCTGTTCTGTCCTATTTGATCTATATGCTTATTCTTATGCCAATTTCAGGATCTTTTATTATTACAATGACCCTATAGTATAGTTTAATATCAGGTATTGTCATACTCCTAACCTTGTTCTATTTGCTCAATATTGCTGAGGCTATTTGAGGTCTTTTTAGGTTCCATATAAATTTTTTGAAATATTTTAGTAGATCTGTGAAATATGCCATTTGTATATTAAAAGAAATTGCATATTATCTACAGATCGCTTCAAATAGTATGGACGTTTTAATGATGTAAATTCTTTCAATCCATGAACAATCCTTGAACAATCCATTTCTATCTTGTTTAACTTCTTTCTTCAGTGTTCAATAGTTTTTTTTTAATTTTTTTACTTTAATTGTTGTTCAAGTACAGTTTTCTGTCTTTTACTCCCATCTCAGCCCACCCAACCAGCCCTCCCCACCTCCCTCCCATTTCCACCCCCACTCTAGATTTTGTCCTTGTGTCCTTTATACTTGTTCCTGTAAACCCTTCCCCTTTTCCCCTGAAATTCCCTCCCCCCTCCCCTCTCCCCTCTTGTCACTATCAGCCTGTTCTCTATTTCAGAGTCTTTGGTTATATTTTGCTTGTTTGTTTTGTTTTTTAGGTTCCTATTAAAGGTGAGATCATATGGTATTTGTCCCTCACTGCCTGGCATATTTTACTTAGCATAATACTCTCTAGTTCCATCCATGTTCTCACAATATGGTCGGAGGTCTTTCTTTCTTTCTGCTGCATAGAATTCCATTGTGTAAATGCACCATAGTTTTTTGATCCATTCATTTACTGATGGGCACTTAGGTTGCTTCCAGCACTTTTCTATTGTAAATTGTGCTGCTATGAACATTGGGGTGCATAGGTTCTTTTGGGTTGGTGTTTTGGGGTTCTTAAGATATAATCCTAACAGTGGAATTGCAGGGTTAAAAGGCAGATCCATTTTTAGTTTTCTGAGAAAATTCCCTGCTGTTTTCCGTAGTGGTTGTACCAGTCTACAATCCCAACAACAGACAACCAACCCAATTAAAAAAATGGGCAAAAGACTTGAACAGACACTTCTCTAAGGAGGGCATACAGGGGATCCAAGGACACATGAAAAGATCCTCAGTATCGCTAGCTATCAGAGAGATGCAGATTAAAACCACAATGTGCTACCACTTCACACTGATCAGAATGGCCATCATAAACAAAGCAATAAACAACAAGTGTTGGAGAGGTTGTGGAGAAAAGGGAACCCTAGTATTCAAAAGTTTTTTGAGTATAGATTTTTTGGTCATTGGTTGAATAATTCCTAAGTACCTATTTTTTTTGTTGTAATAGTAAATAAGATTGCTTTCTTTTTTCTGCTTTCCTTTTATATTTCATTATTGGTATATAAAAATGCAATTGATTTCTGAGTACTGATTGTGTACCCCGCTACTTTGCCAAAATCATTTATGAGATCTAGTGATTTTCTTGGTGGAATTTTTAGGGTTTTCTGTGTAAAATCTCATGTTTTCTGTTAAAAAATGTGAGTTTTAATTCCTTCTTTCCAATATAGATACCTTTTATTTCTTCTTCTTCTTTGATCAGTGTGGCTAGGGCTTCCTGCACTATGTTGAATAACAGTAGTGAACACATACATCCTTGTTTTGTTCCTGATCTTAAGATAACACTTTTAACTTTTACTAAGTGATTATGATATATTGGCTATAGGTTTTCATATATAACTTTTTATTATGTGGAGGTTTGATCCCTGTATTCCCACTTTGCTGGGAGTTTTTATCATAAATGAGTGCTAGATTTTATCTATTGTTTTTCTGCATCTATAGATATGACCATGTGATTTTTATCTTTCATTTTTGTTTATATAATTCATTATATTTATTGATTTGCAAATACTGTACCAACCTCACATCCCCAGGATAAATCTCACTTGATCATGCCGTGTGATCTTTTTTAATGTATTGCTGGATACCAATAGCTAATATATATTTTTAAGATTTTAGCATCCATGTTCATCAAGGATATTGGTTTATAATTTGCTTTCTTTGTTGTGGCATTATCTGGTTTTGGAATTCAAATAATACTGCCCTTGGGAAAAAAAAAAACTGGAATTCTTCCCTCCTGTAAAATTTTTTGGAATATTTAGAGAAGGATAGGTATTATTTCTTCTTTGAATGAATGGTAAAATTTGACTGTGAAGCCATCTAGTTCAGGATGTTGGTTTGCTGGGAGTTTTTTGATTACTTCTTCAATTTCATTTTCTATTCAGAGTCTAATGAGTCTAAGTGATACAGTTTTGGAAGATTGTATATTTCTAGAAATTCATTCATTTCTGGGTTGTCAAAATTCTTGGCATATAGTTGTTCATAGTATTTCCTTTTAATCTCCTTTATTTCTATGGTGTCAGTTGGAATCACACCTTTTATTTCTGATTTTGTTTATTTGCATACTCTCTCTTTTCTTTTCTTGATGAGTCTGGTTAAAGTTTTCATTAATCTTGTTTATCTTTTCAAAGAACCAGCTTCTGGTTTCATTGACCTTTTTTTTTTTTTTTAGTATCAATGTCATTTACTTCCACTGTAATATTTATTATTTCCTTTTTATCTACTTAACTTGAGCTATGTTTATTTTTTATTTTCAAACTCTTTTAGGTGTTGTGCTAGATTCTTTATTTGATATTCTTCTTACTTCTTGAAGTAGGCATGTATTTCTATGAACTTCACTCTCAGGACAACTTTGTCTGTTTCCATATATTTTGGGTTGTTTGTTCATTGTTGCTTGTTCTAAAATAACTTTTTATAGAAGATGGTGGTGAGGTAGGTGGGAGTGGAGCCCATTTCTCCCTGTGCCCAGCTTGAAGACCTAGTCAGTCTTCTGAGGAACAAAGTGAACAGCCAATGGAATCCCAGGTTATATGAAGTTTGGAGTTAAAAAATTGTAGAGAACATTGAAAAACTGACAGTCAGGAGATTGTGCTGGGACAGTACAGTCCCTGGGACCTGCTCAGGAATCTAGGCTGCTGTGGCCCCCAGCCTGGTGCCTGCTGCAACATACGGGAGGAGAGTTAGATCAACAGCTCCCTCCCTTACCAGAGCAGAGAGGAAAGCCCAGCATCAGGAGGGACTTGGATGCTGGAGGTCATTGGAAAAAATAAAGGTGAAGTGGGAGACACACAGAAGTGGTATATATCTGCTGGGACTGTGGACACAAGCACCAGAGAAATTGAGATGCTGGGTGACACCTGGAGAAAGGTGGAGTTGGGTTGTGTGGGACCCTGACTTGGATAGTCTCTAGACTGGTTAGAAAGTTGGGCTGTGTGAAAAGCCATGCCCTTGTTAAGAAGGGCAGGCAGCTTCTTTGTAAGGAGCTCAGGAATAGTGGCTGGCTCGCCTGCAAGGGTGATTTGAGCTGCATGTCCCAGAGACTGAATGGCTAAGTGGAAAAGTGCACCTGAGCTTGACTGAAGCTGCACACCCAGAAGCTGAGTGGCTGAGTGAAACAGCATGCCCGAGCTTGACTGGTGCTGTGCACCCAGAGTCTGAGTAGCTGATTTAAGCTTAGCAGCTCATGGAGGACCTGGGTCAGAGTTTGGGTAACTGTGAATATTGTGGACCAGACCTGGTTCCCACCCTCTCAAAACTATAGGAAAGGAGAAAAGCAAAGTCCACCCCCTCTTAAAAACAAAAACATGGCAATGAATAAGTACATATCAATAATAACCTTAGACATAAATGGAATAAATACTCCAATCAAAAGATATAGAATAGCTGAGTGGATGAGAAATCATGACCCACACATATGTTGCTTAAAAGAGACCCGCCTCAAGACAAAAGACCTACATGGATTGAAAGTGAAGGACTAGAAACAAATATTCCAAGCAAATGGACAGGAAAAAAAAGTCAGGGTAGCAATACTCATATTGGACAAAATAGACTTCAAAAAAAAAAGTCCATAAAAAGAGAACCAGAAGGTCACTACATAATACTCAAGGGAAGAATCCACCAAGACATAAACATTTTAAATATATATGCACCTAACAAAGGAGCACCCAAATACATAAATAAAATCTTGGGGGACTTCAAGAAAGATATTGACAGCAACACAATTATAGTAGGGGATTTCAACATCCCACTGTCATAAATGAATAGGTCTTCCAAACAAAATACCAACAAAGATATTGTAGCATTGAACAATGTCCAACTTCAAATGGCCTTAACTGATTTATAAAGAGCTTTTCATCCCAAGGAAGCAAAATACAAGTTCTTTACAAACGCACATGGAACATTTTCAAAGATAGACCACATCATAGGACACAAAACAATCCTCAAACAATTCAAGAAAATTGAAATCATATCAAGCATTTTCTCTGACCACAGGGGACTGAAACTAGAAATCAACCTGGAGTAAAAAACTCAAAAACACTCAAACTTGTGGAGATTGAACATCATGTTATTAAACAATGACTGAGTCAAGAATGAGATCAAAGAAGAAATCATATAGTTTCTGAAAACAAATGAAATGAACTCACAAAAACCCAGAACTTATGGGACACAGCAAAGGCAATCCTGAGAAGGAAGTTCATACTGATATAGGCCTACCTAAAAAAGATAGAAATATTTCAAATAAACAATCTAACTCTACACCTACAAGAACTGAAGGAACAACAACAAATACAGCCCAGAGCAAGTAGAAGGAAGGAAATAACCAAGACCAGAGCAGAATTAAATGACATAGAGACTAGAAGCACAATTCTAAGGGTCAATAATTCCAGGAGCTGGTTCTTTGAAAAGATAAACAAAATCGACAAGCCTGTATGCAGACTCATCAAATAAAAAAGAGAGAAAACCCAAATAAACACAATAATAAATGAAAGAGGAAAGTTTACAACTGATACCACAGAAATGCAAAGGATTGTAAAAAATTAATATGAAGAACTATATGGCAAGAAATTCAAAAGCCTAGGTGAAATGGACAAATTTCTAGAAAATATAATATCTCAAAACTGAATGAAGAAGAAGCAGAAAGCTTGAACAGACCAATAACAGCTGTCAAAATTGAAGCAGTAATAAAAAAATCCCAACACACAGAAGTCTTGGGCCAGACAGTTTCACAGGGGAATTCTATAAAGCATTTAAGGAAGAGCTAATCCCTATCCTTCACAGAGTATTCAAAAAAAAAAAAAAATCCAAGAATACAGAAGACTCCCAAACTTTTTTTAATGAAGCCAACTTCATCTTAATCCCAAAACCAGATAAAGACACATTAAAGAAAGAAAGCTACAGGCCAATATTGCAGATGGACATAGATGCTAAATTACACAACAAAATGTTGCCAAACCATATCCATCAATACATTAAAAAGATCATGCACTATGACCAAGTGGGATTCATCCCAGGGATGCAAGGATGGTACAATATTCCCAGATAAATAAACATAATACATCACATAAACAAAAGCAAAGGCAAAAATCACTTTCTCATATCAATAGATGCAGAAAAAGCATTTGATAAGGTACAACACCTATTTATGATTAAAACACTCAGCAAAGTAGGAACAGAGGGAGCATTCCTCTACTAATAAAGGCCATATACGAGAGACCTAAAACCAACATCATACTCAATGGGAAAAACTAAAAACTTTCCCTCTAGGATCAAGAACAAGACAAGGTTGTCCACTTGCACCATTTCTATCCATCATAGTATTCGAAATCCTAGTTACAGCAATCAGACGAGAAAAGAAAATAAAAGGCATCCAAATTGGAAAAGCAGAAACAAAACTGTTTTTGCTTGCAGATTACATCATAGTGTTTATAGAAAATCCTATAGACTCTACCAAAAATCCACTCAACCTAATAAATGAATTTGGGAAAACAGTGGGATACAAAGTCAATATTCAGGAATTGAAGACATTGTAGTACACCAACAATGAAATACCATAAAAGAAATTAGGAAAAAATCCCATTTACTATAGCAACTATAAAAATAAAATACCTAAGAATAAACTTAACCAAGGAGGTAAAAAACCTGTACTCAGAAAACTACAGAACAATGAAGAAAGAAATTAAGGAAGGCATAAATAAATGGAAGCATATACCATGTTCATGGACTGGAAGAATTAGCATCATTAAAGAGTCCATACTACCCCCAAAAATTTATAGATTCAATGCAATCCCTATTAAAATGCCAATGACATATTCTTACAGATAATGAACAAACATTTCAAAAATTTAGATGGAACCATAAAAGATCCCAAATAGCCTCAGAAATTTTAAGAAAGAATAACAAAGTAGGAGGTATCACAAAACCTGACTTATATCAAATTATATTAAAAGGCCCAAGTAATCAAAACAGTGTACTGTCATAAGAATAGGTACTGGCATAAGAACACACAAATAGGCCAATGGAATATAATAGAGGACTGAGAAATAAATCCGTCACACTATGGTCAATTAATATTTGACAAAGGGGGCAGCAACATAAAATGGAATAAAAATAGCCTCTTTGCCAAGTGGTATTGAGAGTTATAGACAGCTACATGAAAAAAAGTGAAACTTGACAACCAACTTATACCAGATTCAAAAATAAACTCAAGATGGATAAAACACTTAAATATAAGTCCTGACATCTTAAAATCCTAGAGGAGAATATTGGCAGGGAAATTTCAGATATTCCATCCAGCAATATTTTCACCAATATGTCCCCTAGGGCAAGAAATATGAAAAAAGAATAAACAAATGGGACTTCATCAAAATAAAAATCTATGGCTACAGAAAACATCAACAAAATGGAAAGGAAACCAACCATGTTGGAAAACATATTTGCCAATGATATCTCTGACATGATTTTGATCTCCAAAATATAAAAAATACTCACATGACTACTACACTCCAGGAAGACAAACAATCCAATTAAAAATGGGCAAAGAACCTGAACAGACACTTTTCCAAGGAGGTACATACAGAGGGCCCAGAGAAATATGAAAGGATGCTCAGCATCCCTGGCCACCATAGAGATGCAAATTAAAATCTCAATGAGATTTCACTTAACCCCACTCAGAATGGACATCATAAACAACAACAACAAGTCCTGATGAGGTTTTGGAGAAAACAAAACCCTAGTGCACTGTTGGTGGGAATACAGTCTGGTGTAGCCACTGTGGAAAAAAGTATGGACTTGCCTCAAAAGACTAAAAATGGAACTGCTTTTTACCTGGCAATTCCATTGTTGGGATTATACTCTTAGAATCCTGAAACACCAATTCAAAAAAATCTATGTATCCCAGTGTTCATAACAACACAATTTACAATAGCCAAGTTTGGGAAGCAACCTAAATGCCTATTAGTAAATAAGTGGATCAGAAAACTGTGGTACATTTGCACAGTGGAATACTATGCAGCAGAAAAAAGAACTCCTACACTTAGCTACAGAATGGATGGAACTAGAGGTTATTATGCTAAGTGAAACAAACCAGGTGGTAAAAGACAAATACCGTATTATCTCATGTATAAGTGGAGCCTAATCAACAAAATAGTCAAGTTTTGAGACAGAACTTGAGACATGGAAATAAAGAACAAACATGCAGCACCCAGCAGGGAGGGAGGAGGGAAGTAATTAGAGAAAGAAGGAGAAGTGTTAAGTCAAGGAACATGTATAAAGGACACATGGACAAAGATAATGGTGGTTAAGATCGAATGTGGGAGGTGTGGGGTAGGTAGCACAGGGGAGAGTAATGGGGGAAAATGGGGACAACTGTAATTGAACAACAATAAAAAATTAAAATTAAAAAAGTAGGTTGTAATCCTGAATAAAAAAGAACATCTAATTCTACAAAATCTACAGGAGATATACTTTAGATTTAAAAATAAAAATAGATTGAAAGTAAAAGAATGTAAAATATTAACCATGCAAATATTATAACAGAGTCAGAGTAACTATAATATAGAACAATATGGACTTAAAAAATCTTACTAAAGATAGAGATATTTTGTAATGAAAAGATCACTTCATCAGAAGACAAAACAACTATAAAAATATATGCACCTAAAAATAAATCCTCAAGATACATTCAGCAAAGGGATACAGTGTTGAAGGGAGAAATGGAAAACTCATAAATAATACCTGAGACTTCAAAACCTATTTTAAATAATGGATAGATCAAGTATACAAAAGATCACTAATGCAATAGAGGATCTGAACAATATTATAAACCAAGTAGACCTAATAATTATTTATAGAGCATTTCACCCAAGAAGCACAGTCAGACACTCTTCTCAAGTACATATAAAGCAGTCTTCAAGATCAATCATATGTTAGACCATAAAACAAGCTTAAATATCAAAATCTTATGCAATATGTTATTTGATCAAAATGAAATTAAATTATAAGTCATTTAAATATATTTAGTACATGTAGAAATTAAACAATACATTCCTGAGTGGTTACTGAGTCAAAGGAGAAACCACAAGAGAAATTTAAAAATACTTTTTGGATGAATTCTTAAAAACACTGAAACTTATGATTTGTATTTAAATAAGTGATTAGAAAGAAACATTTAACATAAATCCTCCAAAAAAGATGGATCTCTCAACAGTAATGTAAACTTTTACTTTATGAAACTAAAAAATAGGAGAGCAAATCACTCCAAAATAGGTCAAAGGAAGAGTCAAAATTAGAACCAAAATTAATGTAATGTAGAATCCACAAACAATAAGGGAATGTACAGCCCAAAAGTTTGTCCTTTCAAAAGATTAAAAAATGACAAATTTCAGCTAAATTGATCAAAAACAGAAAAGATAAAACTCAAATTTATAAAACTTAGAATGAAATAGGAAACATCACTGTTATTACATAAATAAAATTATTCTTGGGCAAATCCTTGTGTATCAGTGGAAGCCAACAAGTTAGATAATTTACATAACATAGAAAAAATCCTAGAAAGACACAAACTACCAAAAGTTACTCAAGAATGGAAAATCTTATTTGATGTAGAAGAATAATAACAAGAAGAAAGCAAATTACTAAATAAAGAATTTAGCATAAAGAAAAGTTCAAGTCTAGAAAGATTTAAGCTAAAAAACTTAAAGAAGAATTAAAACCAATTTTTCACAAGCTCTTCCAAAAAATTGAGGAGGTAATAATTTCCAATTCATTTTATGAGGTTATAATTACCATGAAAGCAAAACTAAACATCAGAAGAAAACAGCACAAGAAAATAAAATTATAAACAAATATTCCTGATCAATATTAATGCAAACAAAATCTTAAAAAAAAACCCTCTGAAAACCCAATCAAAAAATATAAGAAGGCTTACACACCATGACTAACTAGGATTTATTCCAGGAATGAAAATTTGCTTAACATCTGAAAATCAATCCATGTAATATCCCACATTATTAGAACAAAGGACAAAAAACACATAATCATCTCAATAGACAGATACAGAATTTGAAAAATATCCAACACCATTTCATGATAAAAACCATTCACCCACCTAGAAATGAAAGAAAACTTACTGTGATAAAGGTTAGCTATAAAAACCCCGCAGTTCATTTAACCCTTACTTGTGAAGGACTGAAATGAATGCTTGTCCATATGATCAGATGGAAACCAAGGAGGTCAACTTTCACCAAATATATTCAGTGTTGTGATGGAGAATGTAGTTATGGAAATTAGGGTTTAAAAATAAATTAAAAAGCATTCTGAGACACTATTTGGAGATAACATAATCTAGTATATAGAAAATCTGAACAAGCTCACTAAAAACACATTACAACTAATGAATAAAACAAGTTTGTATAATATAAGCTTAATATTAAAATAATTTTATATATATGTATATATAACTAATGAAGAATCTGGAAAATTCATTTGCAGTAATAATTAGAAATAACTTTAAGAAATGAAGTGCAAGACCTATAGACTGAAAACTGCAAACTATGAGGAAATATATAAAAGATACAAAATATGGAAAGATATCCAGTGCTCATGGACTGGAAGACTTGATGTTGTTAAGATGATAATACTCCCCCAAAATTAATCTACACATTTTACAAAATTCCTATCAAAATACCAGCTGCATTACTTTGGCAGACACTGAAACAAATTTACTTTCATATGAAAAGGCAAGGGGCCCTAATTAGTCAAATATCTTAAACCCGAGGCACCAATTCAAAAGAACTTGTGCACCCCTGTGTTCATAGCGGCACTATTTACAATAGCCAAGTGCTGGAAACAACCTAAGTGCCCATCAGAAAATGAGTGGACCAAAAAAATGTGGTACATTACACAATGGAATACTAGCCAGCAGAAAGAAATAAGGAGCCACTACTCTTCACTAGAGCATGGATGGAACCAGAGAGCATTGTGCTAAGTGAAATAAGCCAGGTGGTGAAAGACAAATACCATATGATCCCACCCAGAAGTGGAAACTAATAAATAAAATGAACAAATGAGCAAAATACAACCAGACACATGGAAACATGGAACAGACAGTGACTAGAGAGGAGGGGGGAGGGGGATAATGGTGGCAAGAAGAGGAAGGTACTAGATAAAGAGCATGTATGTATGGCACATGGACATGGACAGCAGTGTGGGAATTGACTGTGGGAGGGGACTGGGATGGGCAGAGGAGGGCAAAGGGGGAATATTGGGACAATTATAATAAAATAAAAATTTAAAATGATTAAAAATACTTAATAAAAGTTACAGAAGAAAAGAAAAATAAAAGAGAACAAAAAGAAAACTATAAAACCAGTATTATTCTAATTCCAAAACCAAATAAAGACACAACAAAGAAAGAAAACTATAGGGCCAATATTGCTGATGAACATAGATCCTGAATCCTCAGCAAAATATTGGAAAACCAGATCCAGAAATACATTAAAAAGATCATACACCATGATCAAGTGAGATTCATCCCAGGGATGCAAGGATGGTACAATATTTTCAAATGAATAAATGTAATGTACCACATAAATAACACAAAAGACAAAATCCACATGGTCATATCAATAGATCATGAAAAGCATTTGACAAAGTACAGCACCCATTTATGATAAAAACACTCAGCAAAGTGGGAATAGAAGTAGCATAACTCAACATAATAAAGGCCATATATGAGAAACTTACAGCCAACATAATGCTCCACA
>JAPYXV010004448.1:0-11374 GCA_028533065.1 Trachops cirrhosus
TTGGATCCAACTTCTTTGGGACTCTCTGAGCTTCCTGGACTTCCTGGAAGTCTATTTCCTTTGCCAGATTGGGAAAGTTCTCCTTTACTGTTTGTTCAAATAAGTTTTCCACTTGTTGCTCTTCCTCTTTTCCTTCTGGTACCACTATAATTCAGATGTTGGAACATTTAAAGATGTCCTGGAGGTTCCTAAGCCTCTCCTCATTTTTTTGAATACTTACTTCTTCATTCTTTTCTGATTGTATGTTTTTTTTCCTTCCTTCTGGTCCACTCCATTGATATGAAACCCATCTTTCATTCCATCACTATTGGTTCCCTGTGCATTTTTCTTCATTTCACTTGTTGTAGCCTTCACTTTTTCATCTAATTTGCGACCAAAATCAACCAATTCTGTAAGCATCCTGATCACCAGTGTTTTGAACTGTGCATCTGATAGGTTGGCTATGTCTTGGTCGCTTAAAAGGATGGGTTCTGGGGCTTTCCATTGATCTTCTGTTTGAGCCATCTCTTTATTGTTTTTTTTTTTTTGTCTTGTCGAGCACCTGTAGTGAGGGGCAGAGCCTTAGGTGTGCACCAGGGCAGGGCATCCCAGTTGCTGGGATGTGACGCTGTATGTGGGGGCGGGGCAGAGAAGGAACAATGGCGCTTGCTCCGCTCCCCATAGGACCTCAGACCCTTTCGCGCTTCCCGCAAGCAATCTGAGCCTCTCTGGTGCCAGTTCCAATGTGTGTGGGCCTGTGCACCCTGCAGGACCTTCCTTTTCCATCAGTGCCCCAAAGCTCTATTTCCCGGCACTGGGATCCTGATTTGCATGTAGTGCCTTGCTTCACAATCGCCACCTCGCTGGGTCTGCTGGTCGCCACCCCCGGGCAGGGCCGACAGCCGCCACTTGTGCGCCCAGGGTCTGCCCGCTGTGGTCTTGTGTGCAGCCCCGGTTGCTCTGCTCTCTGCTCCACAACCTGCACCCGGCTGCCCGACTCCGCCCCTCCTACTGGTCTGGATGAACGTGTCTAAATTTAACTCCTTAGCTGTCAGACTTCCATACAGTTCAATTTTCTGTCAGTTCCTGTTGTTATTTTGTTTCTAAATTGTTGTTGTCCCTATCTTGGTTGTGCGAGGAGGCACAGGGTGTCTACCTATGCCTCCATCTTGGCCAGAAGTCTCTACTTTTTTTTTCTTGTGGTGACTTTCCTGGCTTTCGTGTCTGGGTAATGCTGATCTCTTAGTATGTGTTAGGAAATGTCCCTCTTCTATTTTAGGAAGAATTAGAGGAGGATTGGTCTTTATTCTTCTTTAAATCTTTGCTAGAATTCACCAGCTAGGTCATCTGATCCTATACTTTCTTTGTTGTGAGGTTTTGGAAATAATGTATTTTGCCATGTATAATGTGCTCCCATGTATAGTGCATACCCACGTTTTTGGCCCAAACTTTCAGGGAAAAATCTTTCATTTAAATTTTTTAATTCAATTTTTTATTTATTTATAGTTAGAAACAAAACTGGCAGGGGTGTCCAAACTTTTGGCATCTGTGGGCCACACTGGAAGAAAAGTTGTCTTGGGCCACACATTAAATATACAAACACGAATGAACACTGCTGAGCAAAAAAACAGTTTTAAGTAAATTTACAATTTTGTGTTGGGCCTCATTCATAACCATCCTGGGCCACATGCAGCCCGCAGGCCACAGGCTGGACATCCCTGAATTATCATATTCCAAGGTATTATTTTGCATATGGATATCATTATTGCCCTCTAGGGTTACACATTTAATACATAAGCATAATTTTTATTTATTTTATTTACTTCTTTTGAATTAAAAACCTTTATATAGATACAGAATTAGTTCTACCCATGTAAAATGTGCATCCTTATTTTTCCCTCAAAAATTTGGGCAAAGAAGTGTGCACTATATGTGGCAAAATGCAGTAGATTTAGATTTTTATGGTACTCATTACAGGTCTGTTGAGATTTTCTATTTCTTCTTGAGTCAATTTGGTAAATTGTGTGTTTTTAACAAATTTGTCCCATTTCCTCTTGATCAGCAATTTTCAACCTTTTTCATCTCATGGCACACATAAACTATTTACTAAAATTCTGTGGTACACCAAAAATATATTTATTGTTGATCTGACAAAAATAGGTATAATTTATATTCATTCACGCTGGATGGCTATTGTTGTGTTGGCTGTTGTCATTTTTTTATTTGACAATATAAGGGAAAAGAGGTCAGTGCCCCTGAATAAATAGTCAGGTATTGCATGTTTTAAAAATTATTGTGGCACACTGGTTTCCATCTTCTGGCACCCCAGTTGAAAATCACTGGTCTAGATTATCTAATTTGTTGACATGCAATTAATTGTTCATAGACTTCTCTAATGATTTTTTGAATATGATGGAACATATAGAACATATTTTAGTGAAATGTTATAAATTTGAACCTATTTTAAAATATTACCTCCTAATCTTAGAACTGAACATTTTTATCTTTGTAGAATGATATACAATTATTTTTCCCACTGTCAATATAAGAAACATCCAAACCTGTAGAGAATTTTAAAAGACTTTATTTGAACCAAACTGATGATGTGTGGGGAAGCAAGATCTCAAATGCTGAGGCAAATGACAGTTTTGTAGTTTTTTTATACATTTAGAAATTAAGAAGAGAAAGAAGGAAAATTAAACAAGATTATGTATTCCCTTGAGGGTGCTTACATTTCTGCGGGTTCTGGAAAAGAGGATTACTCTTGGTATTTCAAAGATGTCTTAACCTAGATGCACAGGAACAATGGACAGGGCTTTCTTAAAGCAAAGATAAACCTGTTACAGGCCTAGGGCATGACTACCTACCATGACCTTCCCAGTTAGGAATTTCTGATTACATCACTCTGTGAGATTACTTTCAGTCACTGAACTTGTCAGATTTATTACAGAGCCCCTTTTTCATTCAAACAACAAATGAACTAATGTTATGTTGGGAAAAAATTAGAATTGTTCACTAAACAAAACAAACAAACAAGCGAAAATATAACCGAAGACACTGAAATAGAGAACAGGCTGACAGTGACCAGAGGGGAGAGGGGAGGGGATTTCATGGAAAAAGGGGAAGGGTTTACAGGAAAAAATATAAAGGACACATGGACAAAAACTAGCAGGGCGTGGAAATGGGAGGGAGGTGAGGAGGGCTGTGGGGTGGGCTGGGATGGGAGTAAAAGAAAACTGTACTTGAACAACAGTTAAAATAAAAAAATAAAAATAATAAAAAAGAATTGTTCATTGAATGAATCTCCTTCTATCTACTCATTTACTCATGTCATTATAATACAGCTAAAGAACTATACTTTATGTTCAGTGTATATATGTGTGTGTATATGTGTATGCGTATATATACATGATCAGGTTAGTATGTTTTTTCAATTAGAGTATACACCTTATAAACCTTAGTGTTTCACATTTCTGGGCATTTGAATGGTGATGATATGAATATGAGAAATGTGAGTTAAATGTATTAAAATTCTGCTTGTTCAAAGGGCTCTGTGTGTGTGTGTGTGTGTGTGTGTGTGTGTCTGTATTTGATGAGTTTTTTAAAAGGAAAACCTAACTTTTTCAGATTTGGTGTGTGCCACGGCAAAACATCTCTGTGTTCAGTGCTAATAAAGGAGGTCATTGGAAGAAATTATTCCAAAACTGAATAAATCACAACAGTTTCTGCTCCCTTCAGAAAGTAGACTATCCTTACAGTATGCCTTAAGAATGGGAATACAAATATTTTAAAATTACCAATATTATCTAATATTGGAGAGTTGCAAGGAAATTGATATTCTCATATACTACATAAAAGTAAATTTGAATAAGCTTTGCTGAGGGCAGTTTGGCAATGTATCAACAGCCTGGTGACCCAGAACTTCAACTCTGTGAATGTATCCTAAAGAATTCATTAAGTATTTATGCAAAGATTAGCTTAAAGGTTATCCCAGCATTATTTATAAGATCAAGCAAAAAAATATGACAACGGTATTAATGTCCAACAGTAAGAAATAAGTTAAATGACTGGGTCTTCATTATCTGTGTTTGAATCCCAGTTGTAGCAATTATAGCTGTATGACCTTGGGCAAGTTGCTTAAGTTCTCTGGTCCTCAGTTTTCTAACCTTTTATTTTATTTTATTTATATACTCCTTATTTTTTTTAAGATTTTATTATTTCAGGGTTCTTGAGGTATAATCCCAGCAGTGGAATTGCTGGGTCAAAAGGCAGTTCAATTTTTTGTTTTTGGAGGAAATTCCATACTGTTTTCCACAGTGGCTGAACCAGTCTGCATTACCACCAACAATGCACTAGGGTTCCCTTTTCTCCACAACCTCTCCAACACTTGTTGTTTGTTGATTTATGATGGCCGTTCTGACCAGTATGAAGTGGTATCTCATTGTGGTTTTAATTTGCATCTCTCTGATGGCTAGTGATGCTGAGCATCCTTTCATATGTCTCTGGGCCCTCTGTATGTCCTCCTTGGAGAAGAGTCTGTTCAGGTCCTTTGCCTATTTTTTAATTGGGTTGTTTGTCTTCCTGGAGTGGAGTCATGTGAGTTCTTTATATATTTTGGAGATGAAAGCCTTGTATGAGATATCATTGGCAAATATGTTTTCCCATACACTTGGGTCCCTTCTCATTTTGCTGATGTTTTCTTTAGCTATGCAGAAACTTTTTAATTTGATATAGCACCATTTGTTTAGTCTTTCCTTTATTTCCCTTGCCCTAGGAGATATATCAGCAAAAATATTGCTACGTGGGATATCTGAAAATTTCTGCCTATGTTTTTCTCTAGGACTTCTATGGTGTTATAACTTGTATTTAAGTGTTTTATCTATCTTGAGTTTATTTTGGTGCATGGTGTAAGTTGGTGGTCTAGTTTCATTTTTTTTGCATGTAGCTGTCCAGATCTCCCAACACCATTTATTGAAGAGGCTATTTTTACTCCATTTTGTGTTCCTGCCCCCTTTGTCAAATATTCATTGAACACGGAGACATGAGTTTATTTCTGGGCTCTCTATTCTGTTCCACTGATATATGTGTCTGTTCTTATGCCACTACCAGACTGTTTTGATTACAGTGGCCTTGTAATATAGTTTTATATCAGGTATTGTGATCCCTCCTACTTTGTTCTTCTTTCTCAAAATTGCTGAGGTTACTTGGGGTTGTTTATGGTTCCATATACATTTTTGAAATATTTGGTCTAAATCTGTGAAATATGTCATTGGTATTTTTAAAAAGATTTTATTTATTTATTTTAGACAGAGGGGAAGTGAAGGAGAAAGAGAGGGAAAAAAACATCAATGTGTGGTTGTCTCTCATACTCCCCTAATGGAGATCTGACCTGGCCTGCAACCCAGGCATGTGCCTTGACTGGGAATTGAACTGTCAAACATTTGGTTTGCAGTCCAGCGCTCAATCCACTGAGCCACACCAGCTAGGTTCTCATTGCTATTTTAAGAGGGATTGTGTTGAATCTATATATTGCTGTGGGTAGTATGGACATTTTGATGATGTTAATTCTTCCAGTCCGTGAACATGGTATATGCTTCCACTAATTTATGTCTTCCTTAATTTCTTTCTTCAGTGTTCTGTCGTTTTCTGAGAACAGGTCTTTTACCTCCTTGGTTCAATTTGTTCCTAGGTATTTTATTTTTCTTGTTGCTATAGTAAATGGGATCCCCCCCCTAATTTCTGCTTCTGATATTCTATTGTTGGTGTACAAAAATACCTTTGGTTTCTGAATATTGACTTCTACCCCTCTGTTTTGCCAATTTCACTTATTAGGTTGAGTATTTTGGTGTAGTCTATAGGGTCTTCTAAGTACAGTATCATGTGGTCTACGAACAATTACAGTTTTACTTCCTCCTTTCCAGTTTGGATGCCTTTTATTTCTTTTTCTTGTCTGATCACTGGGGTAGCAATACTTATATCAGAAAAAATAGATTTCGAGACAAAGGCAGTAAAAAGAGACAGAGAATGACACTTCATAATACTTAAGGGAAGAATCCATCATGAAGATATAACCATTGTAAACATATGCACCCAACAAAGGAGCACCCAAATACGTAGAAGTTTTGGAGGACTTCAAGAAAGATATAGACAGCAACACACTTATACTAGAGGATTTTAACACCCCACTGTCAACAAAGGACAGATCTTCCAAATAAAGGATCAATGTAAATATGGCAGCATTGAACAACACTCTAGATCAGGGGTGTCAAACTCATTTTTCACCAGGGGCCACATCAGCCTTGTGGTTGCCTTCAAAAGGCCAAAATAATTTTAGGACTGTTAAATGTAACTACTCCTTAACTGTTAAGGAGTTGAACTTACATTCAGCCCTTTGAAGCCAACTGGGGGGCTGATGTGGCCCCCGGTGAAAATGATTTTGACACCCCTGCTCTAGATTAAATAGACTTAATATATAAAGAGAACCTTTCATCACAAAGAAGCAAAATGTACATTCTCTTCAAATGCACATGGGACATTTTCAAAGATAGACCACATGGTAGGACACAAAACAAGTCTCAACAAATTCAAGAAAATTGAAATCATATCAAGCATTTTCTTGGATCACAATGGCTTGAAACTAGAAACCAACCTCAAGGAAGAAACTCAAAAACGTTCAAATTCATGGAGAGTGAATTGCATGTTATTAAACAATGAATGGGTCAACAATGGTTTAAAAGAATAAATCAAGACATTTTCTGGAAACAAATGAAAATGAACACACAATAGCCCAAAACCTATGGGACACAGTGAAGGTGGTCCTGATAGGGAAGTATATAGCAATACATGCTTACCTGAAAAATATAGAGAAATTGGAAATAAATTACCTAACCCTACATCTACAAGAACTAGAGGAACAACAACAAACAAATCCCAGAGTGAGTAGAAGGAAGGAAATAACCAAGATCAGAGCAGAATTACATGACATAGAGACTAAAAGAATAATTCAAAGGATCAATAAATCCAGGAGATGGTTCTTTGAAAAGATAAACAAAATCAACAAGCCTTTAACCAGACACGCCCAAGAAAAAAGAGAGAGGGACCAAATAAATAAAATAAGAAAGGAAATAGGAGAAATTACAACCAATACCACAGAAACAAAAAAAGGATTGTCAGAAATTACTATGAAAAACTATATGCCAAGAAATTTGAAAACCTAAGTGAAACGGACAAATGTCTAGAAAAATATAATCTTCCAAAACTGTATCAGGAAGAAGCAGAAAGCCTGAGTAGACCAATAACAGCTAGTGAAATTAAAGCAGTAATCAAAAAACTCCTGATATACAAAAGCCCTGGACTGGAAGGCTTCACAGGAGAATTTCAGAAAACATTTAGAGAAGAGCTAACCCCTATCCTCCTCAAACTATTCCAAAAATTTCAAGAAGAACAGAAGACTTCCAAATTCGTTTTAGGCCAGTGTTTTCCTAACTCCAAAACCAGGTAAAGACACAAAAAAGAAAACCACAGGTCAATATTGCTGATGAACATAGATGCTACCATCCTCAACAAGACATTGGCAAACCAGATCCAGCAAAACATTAAAAAGATCATACACCATCATCAAGTGGGATTCATCCCAGGGATGTAAGGATGGTACAATATTCTTAAATCAATACACGTAACATGTCACATAAAAAAACGAGAGAAAAACCATGAGATCATATCAATAGATGTAGAAAAAGCATTTGATAAAGTATAGCACCCATTTATGACAAAAACACTTAGCAAAGTGGGAGTAGGGGGAGCATACCTCAACATAATAAAGGCCATATACAAGACACCTACAGACAACGTCACACTCAATGGGTAAAAACAAAAGCTTTCCCACTAAGATCAGGAGTAAGACAAGGATGTCCGCTTTCACCACTTCTATTCAACATAGTAATTGGAAGAGAGCACTTTAAAGTAAACCCCTAATATCTTTTTACCAACACTCAATATGAATTTTTGAGGATTTTTTCTTACATAGTCACAATGCCATCATTACGTCTAACAAAATTAAGTCATTTCTTAATGTCATCTAATTACCAGTCCATGTTAAGTATTTTCCGATTCTCAAAAATGCCTTTTTTGCACCCTGCCCATGTGGCTCAGTTGGTGAGAGCATTGTCTTGAACCCAAAGGTTACGAATTTGATTCCTGGCCAGGGGACATATCTAGGTTGCAGTTTCCATCCCCAGTCTGGGCATGAGTGTGTGCAAACTTTGGTCTGGACGCATAAGATCCACAGTCCAGGCACTGATCCTGGTCTGGGCACTGATCCCAGTCCGGTCGCATAGAGGAGGAACCAAGTGATGCTTCTCTTTTGCATTAATGTTTCTCTCTCTCCCTTCCTCTCTAAAAGCAATGAAAAAAATGTCCTGGGATGAAGGTAAAACAGTACCTATTTTACTGATTCATACATGTTCCAACCATGATCTCTTAGGTCTGTTTTATTTAAAACAGCCTTCCCTACTATTTTTGTTCCACAACACTTATTAATTGAGGAAACAAGACCATTTGTCCTGGAGAATACTCACATTGTGATTCTGTTTCCATGTGGTGTTACTTAATTTGTTCTTTTATTCCCTGTATTTCTTATAAACTGATTTGATTAAATTCATTTTTATTTTTAAGTAAGCATACTGTCCTAAGTCAATATTAGGATTCTGTGTCAACATGTAAGTAAGTGTATGGTGAAGTTGACTGTTGCCTATTAGGCAGCTAATGGACAATTTTTTCTCTACTGTGGTTGTTAGCTGTTTTCTAGGCATTACCTTGAGAACATAAAGCTGGAATTTAATTTTCATCTTCCTTTGAGATATAATTGATATATAACATTGTGTATGTTTAAAGTGTACAATATAGTGATTTGATACGTGTATATATTGTGAAATGATTACCATGGAAGTAAATTTTCTAAACACATAGTGATTCTTAAGCATTAGGAATGACATATTTTTAAAGACTTTATTTATTTATTTTTTAGAGAGGGGAAGGGAGGGAGAAGGAGAGAGAGAGAGAGAAACATCAATGTGTGGTTGCCTTTCATGTGGTCCCCACTGGGGACTTGGCCCGCAACCCAGGCATGTGCCCTGACTGGGAATCGAACCTGCGATGCTTTGGTTCGCAGCCCACACTCAATCCACTGAGCTACGCCAGCCAGGGCTTAGGAATTATACTTTTTATATAACTTTATTCTCCTAATAACAATTGAGATAGTATTTCAAGAGGTTTGAAAGCACTCAGCTTTTAGTTCCCTATCTCCCAAAGCTCCAAACATAAATTACCACCATGCAGAAATACGTTTGTGTATTAATTTTCTAGGGTTGCCATAACAAAGTACCACCAACTGAAGGGCTTAAACAAAGGGAATTTATTTTCTCACAATTCTGGAGGCCAGAAGTCTGAAATGAAGGTGTTGGCAGGGTTGGTTCCTTCTGAGGGCCATGAGACATGAATCTGTTCCAGGCCTCTCTCCTTAGTTTGTAGATGGCTGTCTTCATGTGCATTTGGATCATGTCCACATGGTTTTCTCTGTACACATGTCTGTCTCCAAATTTCTCCTTTCTATAAGGACATTGTCATATTGGATTAGGGCCCACCCTAAGTATTTCATTCTAAGTTGATTACCTCTGCAAAGACTCTTTGTCCAAATAAAGTCACATTCTGAGGTACTGGGAGTTAAGATTTCAACAGATGGGTTTCAGGGGGGAATAATTCAACCCATAACAGTTTGCTCACAGTATATTGTTCTATAACTTTACATTTATCTCCTGACTTGTTATATAGGATATAAAATTATTGGTACCCAGTAAGAACTTGACTTTCACTCTAGTGTCTTAAGTAAAATTAATTATAAAAATTATCTAATTACATATTGCTTCAGTATTTTTAGCATTTCTTGTATTTATGTCTTCACAAATGTGAACTTTAGCAACATGTACAGTGGTGGGCAAGTAGGTTTACAGTTGGGAGTACACAAATCAGTGTTTATGTTTGCATTATTATTTATCAATTGTATGATTTATTTGTATTACAACTGTAAACCTACTTTTGCCCACCCCTGTATTGACATCTTCTTTTTATCTTGCCTGGTTTGGGTAAATTAAACTGGGTTTAGACACAAACTCATGAGATCTTTGTGAGGTGATACCATTTAAAACAGATTATATCAGTTGGAGTACAGGGCATGATAGGGACAATTTAGATATCATCTGTTAGAGAAGGTGAGCTTTTTCTTCTGCTGTTCAGGTTTTATAATTAGTCTGTCTTTTGGACTTTGCTACCATTTTCTAGTCTAATAAAGCAATGATACTAGAGTTCTGTTATATGTTTTTGAGTTTTCCTTGGAACCTACTAAGTACCTAATCTCTTTTATGAAGAAAAATTCTTTAAGGGAATAATCTAGCTTTTTAAAAAATAATTTTAATTTGATCTTAGTTTATAGATGGCTTCATTCTCTCAACAAGCATTTATTGAGAACTCTACTGATTTACTGTTTCCATTTTTACTTTGGATACTAAAAAGTCGAAGGCTAAGTTTTGTGCTGTAGTGCAGCAACTCTCCTTAAGCTAGGTTTCTGGCATACAGTGCTCTTTGCCCTTGACAGTAATATGGCTCTTGACCTTTTATCCTTATTTTAACAACCTTATTTCATTATAAACCATCTCATATGCATTTTGGAAATAAGCAAGATATAAATGATAAAAGAGTCAACCCACTTACACTAACAACCCACAAAATAGATGATGTTAGCAAATCTTCCAACTTTCAATTGGAGGGAAAAAAAGCAAAATTCTATCCCAGTTCTGGGAAAATCGGTCCTTTACTTGTTGATTGAATAAATTACAAGATACTTAGAGCTTCTCACTAGAGGAAAACATCTACATAAATATCACATGGAAGAACTATATTAACAAATTACATTTTGCTGAAAAGACTTACTATTACCACATTGTTTTAAAAGACTGATTGGAGGTTCCTCAAGAAATTAAAAATAGAGCTACCATATGACCCAGCAAGCCTTCTTCTGGGTATCTATCCAACAAGTTTGAAAACACTTATTCATAAAGCTGTCTGTAACCTTATGTTCATTGGAACATTATTCACAATAGCCAAGACATGGAAACAATCTAAGTCCCCTTTGACAGATGATTGGATAAAGAAGATGTAGTACATATATACAGTGGATATTACTATTCAGCCATAAAAGGTATGAAATGTTGCCATTTGCAACAATACAGATGGATCTTAATATCATTCTAAGTAAAATGTCAGATGGAAAAGGACAGGAACTATATGATTTCACTCATATGTGTGATATAAAATAGAAAGCAACAACAAACACACAAAACAA
>JAPYXV010004449.1:0-11374 GCA_028533065.1 Trachops cirrhosus
GGAACAAATATAGAGGACACATGGACAAAACTATGGGGCTTGGAAATGGAAGGGAGGTGGGGAGGGATAGGTGGGTGGGCTGGAATGGGAATAAAAGATAGAAACTGTACTGAATAATCTAAAATAAAAATTAAAAAAAAAAAATAAACGGAAATCCCAAACAGCCTTGTCAGACTTTCCTTAGAGCTGCACTGGGGAATAAGATGCTTCCATCTGATCTTCCTTCCTTCATTTCTTCACTTGGGGGCAGACTTGCATTATAGTGGCTCCCCCATCCTCCCTATTTACCTCCCCATTTTTTCTCATAGGCATTTCCTCTAATACATTTCTTGCATTGATAATCTTATGCATCCATTTCTCAGGGACCCAGATTAACACAAGTGGTACTGGGAGCGGTCCCAGAAAATACATGATAAGACAGGAATTTGGACTGGCTCATGTACTGCTATCAGGCAAAGAGGATACATCCTGGTTAGTACGTGTGACTCAGGTAGTTCCTGGCACAAGGTGGTAGCTCAGCTGCTAAAGATTTCACCAGTGCTAACCTGAGAAAATTTCCCAGTAGAAGGAAATGCTGTGGCAGATGTGATGATGCAAACATTTGAAAAACATGGAAGGAACAATGCCTACAAAGATAGTAAAATTTAGTGGTTACTACTAAGTTGTACTGACTCCCTATAGAGGAATCATAAGAGACTGAAAACCATGAACAACAAGCAGTTTTTGGCTAAGAGAAAGAACCATAAGGCCTTTGGGATACCTTACAAAGAGACCTTTTTCTCAGTCAGGGGAAGGGAATACACAACTGAGTGGCAGGGTGGAGATCTACTTGTTAGAGTAGCAGAGCTCCAGAGACATTAGAATGCTCAGCAAAGCAGGTCTGGAATGGTCTTCTAAAGGCATTGAAGTACAGTACAGAGAGCACAGTCTGGATGGATGAGGTGCCCTCCTTCAGGACACAGTGTATGTATTAAATCAGAAACCTCTTTATGGTGCTATGTCCTGAATAGGAAGAATTCATGGATTTGGGAACCAAGAGATAGAAGCAGGAGTGACCCTACTTACTATCACACCCAGTGTCCCACTGAGGGATTTTTGCTTTCTGTCCTCACAACTCTTGACACTGCAGGGGTAGAGGTCCTGTTCCCTAGAAGGCCACAGTTTTGCCAAGGGATATGGCAAAGATTCCATTGAATTACAAGCTGCAGCTGCTGCCAGGGCACTTTGATGTCTGTGTCCAGGAACCTGCAGGTAAGAAGAATTACCATCCAGCAAGGGCAATTGACCCTGATCAGCAAAAGGGCTACTTTTGCACAATGGGACAAGGAGGAACACATGTGGAAAGTTACGTGATCCACTTGGGTGCTCTTGGTACTCTCCTGCTCTGTGGTAACCATGAATAGACATAAGAAGAAACCCTGGACTGAAAAAGATATTACCAATAGTTCAGACCCTTACAGAATAAAGGTTGGTTCTCATCACCAATGTAGTCACCAAAACCTGCCCAGGCAATCGTTGAGGGTGAGGGGATTTGATAAGGGAAAGCAAAGGAAGGAGAAAATATGTACTAGTTGTAGTGCTGAGATCAACTGCATCAACAGAGTTTGTTCCACTAAACACCCTCTTCTGAGTTTCCTCTCAGAAATCCCACAGGAACAAGGGAGGAACTGCTTCCCAAACCTCTGCAGAGAGGTAGATCTGTGTGTGTCAAAAGATAGACTTTGGTTGTGTAGGAGAATGGATCTTTCAGATCTCCAAGTGCCCCAGCTGCTGCTCTCTGAAATCCATAGCTGTATTCACTCTGAGGCCATGTATTCTGCAGGCTGCGCCCAGCCAATGACTGAGTGTGGCAGGGAAGCTGAAGCAGGCTCCTTCCTGAGAGAAGCGGGAGTCAGCTGGTGGGTGACTTTGCTCTAAGACTCCCTGATGATCTTGCTTAATTTTCCTTAACCTGCTCTACAGTCTAAAATGCTTCTACTGGGCCTGCCTTCCATCCTTCCCTCTCTTCTTCACTTGGACAGATTTACCTGATTGATAATCACAGTCTGAAGTCTCTCCCAGACTCCTCTGGTTCTCTGCCCATTTTCTCTCACAGGCATTTACCCTAATAAATTTCTTACCCATTCAATCCTATCTGGGCATCAGCTCCTTGGAGGAGCTGGACTAAAGATCTTCCCTTACCCCCCCAGCTGTCAGTGATAACTTCTGACTTTGAATTCTTACAGCACTTCCCCCTACCACTCACTTGACACTTCACAAATTTTACCCAGAGAATAAAATTTATCTTTCTAAATTAGTTTAGAAGTCTTCTGGAGATAGACACCATTGTATTATTCTTGCAAACCTCTATACTTCACCAAGTGTCCTGCACAGAGAAGGAGCTTAGTTCAACCATAATAGAAAAGAAGTTGTCGGGGGTACTGAGCTGTTCAAACAATCCTGCACCCCAGAATTCCTGTTCCCCACTTACTTCAACTTCCTAGTGTGTTATCTCTCTCCCCACTCTTTACTCCCCCTATTCAAAATGGTTCCCCATCCTCTCAGGTCCTTTTAATCCTCAGTTTCCTGCCATATTCCCAATATCTTTCACCACACACTTGGGCCCAGTAGAGAGTATGGTATAAGCAACTATCAATCAAAAGTTTGTCATGTCCCATTTTGTAGCATGGAGTTGTTGCTAGAAAGCAGTTGGCCAGCAGAGACTGCATTGCCAAGCTTGTCCCACTATTCAGGGTTAGTATTTCAGAAGCAGGACTTCTACTTGTCTCCCCCTCATTCTCCAGTCAAATACTGAGGAGTCTAGGGGTGGTGAGGTCACAAGATGGAAGAGGTCTGGGTCCCCAAACCACCACATGGAGGGACACTTACACTGAAGTGCTATATAAGTGAACGGTGAGCTTCTATTATGTTAGGTCACTGAAATTTGGGGGTTTGTTAGTTATAGTTGCTAGCATTATTCTAAATAATACAAAAATCATTTGTCTTTTTTTTTTTTGGCTGCTCACCATATTAACTCCCTTCCATCTAGGGGGAGTCTCCCATTATAGGACTCTTGATATCAAGCAAGTTAGATACTTTTCATACTAGGGTTTGGGCATGTTACTTAGTCTCTGACAATCCCATGCTTTCCCACTTAAGAATTGAAATGTGGGAGATACAAAGATACATGACAATATAGAAACTATTCACTGTGGTTATATGACCTTGAGGACCTAGGGGCAGTGGCAGCAAGGCCTAGCAACAGTGGTTTTTATGTCAGTGTACTAACCAGAGTGTTCTTGTGTCATGTCCTTTGCTGTGTTTTTCTTCTTATAGATTCATTTGCTTTTTCACTCTGCTGTGGCCTTCTCGACAATTCCTTCCTTTGAATAATTAATTTTCTTCTTCATATGTCTAGATTCAGTTTCCATCTACATTATCTTTCCCATCTACACTGAACTCTGCTCCCAAACTAGACTCAATGGGATTTCCATTTATTAAACACCTAGTCCATACCCAGCTCTGGGGTAGGCACTTTTTATATGCCATCACACTTAATTTAATCATTCCAACTATTCTATAGGGTCAGTATTATATAATATTGTCATTTACAAAAGGAAAAAATTGCAGCTCAAAGAGATTAACTGATTTTCCCAGTCACACAGCTTGTGAGTGTCACTTGGAATTCAGTTTTGATTGCATCAAAGCATGTTTTTCATTGCACCAGAAACCCTTCACCAACTCTTAGTTATAGCAGTGCTTCTTTCTAGGGCCTCCTCTAGTCTATAACTGATTCTGGAAGTGAGGACTACATGTATATATACTTAATCCCTTCCTACATATAAGAAGTTGTAAATAAAGTTCTGCTTTGTAGCTGCTTTCCTTTTTTTAAATTTTTTCAAAATTTATTTACTGATTTTAGAGAGTGAGAGGAAGGAGGTGGCGGGGGAGAGAGAGAAAGAGAGACAGAGAGACAGGGAGATCGATTTGTTGTTCCAACCATTTATGCATTCACTGGTTGCTTTTTGTGTGTGCACTGATGGGGGATTAAACCTGCAACCTTGAGGTATTGGGATGATGCCCTAACCAACTGAGCTACCTGGCTAGGGCTCTTGTAGCTGTTTTCGAACACTTCAAACAGTATGTGTTTTTCTTGTCCTTTTCAGTCTTTTCCTTCCATTTCTTTCCCTTCTTTCTTGCTTTCTCTTTCTGTCTTATGCTCCCTTCTTTCTTCCCTCCCCTCCTTCCTGACAAAATAAAAGCAGAGAGTGCATGGTGGCATCACCTCATTCATCTCTCTTGCTGAATTTCCTTAGACTGCACTGCAGTCTAAGATGCTTCTTCCCAACATTCCTTCCTTCTTTCTCTCATTCACTCAGAGTCACATTTGCATCGATCATAAAGGTTGAAATTTTGGGACAGTTGGATGGAATGAACTGTTCCCTAATTAACTTTATTACTTTGGATGTTCCCAGTAAGTTCATCTCAAATGTCAGCAACACCCACAGGAAACTAAATTTCCTGTGCTCCAGGAGGAAGGAGCTGCCTCTAGTGATGGAGATGAGGGTCAGATAATTCCATTTTTCCACAGAAACTGGGGTAGGGAGAAACAAAGTTCCTTTAGTGATTGAATGAGTATTTTCCATGTATTAGGAACATAGAAATAAAAATTATAGAATTATAATTTTATAACTCTTACCCTAAATGAGTTTATAATCCAGGGAAGAGTCATATATGAATAATTTTTTCAGTTTCTAGATGTTAACCTGAATTGCTTTAGAACAGCATACCAAATACTTAAAATCATCCATTATAATAGAAATAATTGTGAAATTAGCATAATTCATATAGCCTTTTGGACTTACAGCAGAAATTATTTTTTTAAAAAGAAGTTAGGAGAAGCTACTAATTTAAAAAGAAACATTTCTTGATACCATGATGCTTGTCTGAGAATTTTCTAAGTAGTTGGAAGAGGACTAGGAAGGAGGAGAATGAGGGGAAAAAGCAAGAGTAGTTCTTGTGTCTTGGCTGCATTTTAGCTTAAATTCAACTCAGTATCCAGAAATGGAGAGAATCACTAAGGCTCTTTTGGTTAAAATGGGAAAGAGCATTCTCAAGGGTGGTAGAGTCAGTCTGTTCAGAAGGCAATACTGGAACTGTTCTTGTGAGCTCAAAAACTCTTTAAATTCACATCCTTTTTCATACCTTCTACCAATCCAGTTAGGCATACCCAGTATATCACAGTTCTGAACACATATATCCCAAACCTAGTAGGTGTGAGTACAAGCAGAACTGGAATGTACTGTGGTAGGAAGGGTGAAGTCAGATAAACCCAAACAAGTAATTTTAATGCAACATATCAAGCAGATACTCAAAGAAGTAGGGGAACGCAAAAGAATGCAGTAATTTTGTGGGATGGAATGCATGTTGGAGTGGCCGAGGAGGTGGCATGGCAATGACCCCAGCGTAGTGCCCGTGTTGCAGCCTGTGGGACCGCACTGCTACCACCCAGCCAGCCACAAAGAGCTCCTGCTGCTGCCCCCACATAGATCGAGGTTATGAAGGTGATTTCTGGTGAAACTGGATTTGAAAAAATTTCATGATCTTTATATGTATATATGTATTTTAAAATTATGCATTTGACTTAAACTGCCATGAGAAAATTTGCATATTGCAAGGTGGTCCTAGTCACCTCCTTGATTTGGGTGCTGTTAGATGTGTTCCTGATGCTTTACTTCAGTGAATGCAACAAATGTGATGAAGTAAAGGAGAGAAGACTTCCTGTTGGGGATGTTCTAGAGCCAGCACAGAAGCCTCATGAAGGTCTTGGAGAAATGGGGAAACCACTCCTTATTATTTAAAAGGATCAAGAAAAGATGAAAGAGATGTTTAAAATCAATCAGTTCAATTTAATGGCAAGTGAGAGGATTGTTGGGTTAGAAGGGTGTAAAACAAAGGTGTATCCTGATAATCTTCCTATAAGTGCAGTGATTATGTCCCACAATGAGGCTGGGAGCACAATTCTGTGAACTGTCCATACTGTCATTCATTGTTCATCAAGACACATGCTAGAAGAAATTGTCCTTGTAGATGAGGCCAGTGAAAGAGACTTTTTGAGAACACCTCTGGAGAGTTATGTGAAAAAATTAAAAGCACCAGTTCGTGTAATTCAAATGGAATAACATTCTGGATTGATCAGAGCTAGAATAAAAGGAGCTACTGTGTCTAAAGGCCAAGTGATCACTTTCTTAGATGCCCACTGTCAGTGCACAGTGGGATGGCTAGAACCTTTCTTAGCTAGGATCAATCAAGACAGGAAAACGGTGGTATGTCCTATCATTGATGTGATCAGTGATGATACTTTTGAGTACATGGCAGATTCTGATGTGACTTACGGTGGATTCAACTAGAAGCTCAGTTTTCACTGGTAACCTGTTCCCCAAAGAGAAATAGATAGAAGGAAAGGTAACCAGACTTTTCTTGTCAGAACACCTAAAATGGACAGGAGGCCTTTTTTCAATAGACAGAGATTTCTTTCAGGAAATTGGAACATATGATGATGGAATGAATATTTGGAGAGGAGAAAACCTGTAAGTTTCTTTTAGGATTTGGTGGTGTGCAGAAACTTTGGAGATTGTTACTTGCTCACATGTTGGACACATGTTTTGGAAAGCAACACCTTATACATTTCCAGGAGGCACAGGACAGATTATTAATAAAAATAACGGATGACTTGCAGAAGTGTGGATGGATGAATTCAAGAATTTCTTCAATATAATTTGTCCAGGTGTTACAAAGATAGATTATGGGGATACAGCAGGCATCAAGAATTGGTCTAAGACAGAAGCTCTAGTGGAAACCCTTCTCTTCGTACCTAGACAATATTTATCCTGATTCTCAAATTCCACATCTATTCCACATCCAACTATTTCTCTTTAGGAGAGGTAAAAACATATATTCTATGTGGTTATTACATTCTCACTTACATATCAAAATTGGTAGAGGTTAAACTTCCAACAGAGGAGTCCCTTCATATTAAATTACATAACCAGCCCTGGTTGGTGTGGCTCAGTGGATTGAGTGCCGGCCTGCAAAACCAAAGGGTTGCTGGTTCAATTCCCAGTCAGGGCACATGCCTGGGTTGTGGTCCAGGTCCCCAGTAAGGGGCATGCAAGAGGCAACCACACATTGATGTTTCTCTCCCTCTCTTCCTCTTTCTCTAAAATAAATAGAAAATATTAAAAAAATAAAATTACATACCCACAAGTTTGGGAAAATTCTTGTTAGTTGACACAGTCTACCTTATAACTTGAAGCTTTATTAGTTTTTTTATCCTGTTATATTTTTCTTGAAATAAGAATGTTCTACCCTACCGAAAGAAAGAAAGAAAGAAAGGGAAAATGTGTTGGGTATTAGAAGGAAGGGAATTAATACCATCAGGAAAAGCAAGAAAGGGAGTGTTCTTCGAGAAAGTTAAGGATATCTAGTGGGCCAGATGGGGAGGTTAGGGGAAAGCCTCAAAAGAAGGACTAAACTGGTAGAAGAGAGAATAGAAAGCAACTGGTGATCTGAAAAGCAGAACTGGGCTTTACGGGGCTGAACAAGGTGGGAGACTGGGAGGTGGAAGTAAAGAAGGAGCAGGTTGCTGAGCAGAAGACTGGGGAAAAGAAGAATCTAAGAGGAAGAAAGACAGGGAACTGGTTAGGGAAGGAGAATCACTAGGAACCACTAAGGCTTTTTTGGCTGAAAAAGACAAAAGGACTCTTAGGGTAGAGGGTCAGAGTAGCATGTTCAGCAGTAGCAGGAGCAACATAAATTATTCTAGTGACACCAACGAGTCAAAAGTGGTCTACTGATGAGACACTTGGGTGGCACTTTCTGCAACTCACGTAACCAGAGAAAATGTAATGCTCGCTTACATGGACAGCCCCAATAAAAGGTAGACATTGACAAAAGCTATAAATGAGGAACAAAAAGAAGATGGGAATTTAGAGAAAGAAGAGGCTGCTTGTAATGGGAAATTGTGGAAATGCTTTGTGGAAGAAATGGTGTTTGGAATTAGATGCATGAGGTTTGGACATGCAGAGACTGGAATAGCAAGGAACAGTGAGACTATGCAGTGATCTAGTATAATGTACTGAATTGTATCCCTAAATAAGAATGTTCAAGTCCTAATCCCTTGTATCTGTGAATGTGACCTTATTTGGAGAGTCTTGCACATGTAATCAAGTTAATGATCTCCAGATGAGGTTATCCTATGCTTAGGGTGGGCTCTAAATTTAAAAACTGGTATCTTCATAATAAAAGGGAGAGGCAGAACACAGACAGGGAGACACTGGGAAGAGGCCATGTGAAGACTGAGGCATAGATTGAAGTTATACTGCCACATGCCATGGAACACCAGGAAGCACCAGCAGCTGGAAGAGGCAAGAAAAAATTCTCCCCTAGAGACTTTGAAAGGAGAATGACTCTGCCAACACTTGGTTTTGGGCTCAAGGCCTCCAGAACTGAGAGAATAAATTATTGTTGTTTTAAGGAACAGTTTTGTGGTAATATATTATAGTAGCTCTAGGAAACCAATACTCCTGGTATGATTTTTGTGACTTCTGCCAGCAACTGTAGGTAGTTTGTGAACAGAATTGGAGTGATCCAAAAGAAGGGGTGACTCAGGACAGGGCCTTAACATGGAGATATTGATGGAAATATAGGGGTCTAGAGAGGCCAGAATGCTAGAGTAGGAAGAAATTAAATATTTACACTGAAGAAATTGAAAATTTATATTGAGGGCATGGATAAGATGCAGTATAAGAAAGAGTGTGGAAAAGGAGGTGGTAGAGAGAACTGCCAGGTTTCAGCTCCTGGAAATGGAGCAATTCTTAGTGATTATAAGGCCCAGCATGTGGGTGGGTGAAGTGGAACAGAGTTGAAAGCCTTTCACATTGAGGAAGCTGAGGCATTCTGAGGCCAGGAAGTCAGAATATCAGCATGAAGGCTGGATGCTCTCTCTGAAAATGGTGGTAGAAGGCATATGTGGTGGTTGATTTTGTGTCAGTTTGATTGGGCTAAAAAATGCCCAGATAGCTGGTAAAACATTTTTGGGTATGTCTGTCAGGGTGTCTCTGGAAAAGATTAGTATTTAATTTAGTAGACAGGGTAAAAAGGCTCACCCTTGCCAATGCAGGTGTACATTATCAATCCATTGAGGGCTTGAAGAGAACAAAAAGGCAGAGGAAGGCCAAATTCCCACTCTCTACTTGAGCTGAGACATCCATCTTATCCTGGCCTTGGACATATATGCTTCTGGTTCTAGGGCTTTAGGACTCAGATCCAAACTTACATGATTAACCCTTCAGCCCTCCTTTCTTAGACCTTTGGACTTAGACTGAATCTCACCACAGGCTTTTATAATTCTCCAGCTTGCAGACAGTGGATCATGGGACTTCTCAGTCTCCATTACCATGTGAGCCAAATGCTATAATAAATCTCTCTATATATACTAATGGTCTGTTTCTCAAACCCTGAATAATACAGCAGGGAAAAGGGGGAAAAGTAAGCTTAACGTGAACATCTCAGAAGTGAGAGGAAGGTGGATTGTAAAGGTCAGGGAATGCTGAAAGGATGGTAACAAAAGATGGCAAAAACCTTAAAGGAAGAGCAGCCCAGCAATGGTGGAAGAATGGTTTGCAAGTGCCTATGAAAAAAGGGACAGGTCAGCCCTGTTTATTTCCCACAGAACACAAGAAGTCAGAAAAGATGAGGATTTTCCAAGATGGCCTGGAAAATGTATATGGTTTGGGGGATACAGGGTTCCAGTTTTTAATAACAATTTTAACTGGAATTTAAGTCAGGGTTTTTGTGACTCAATTACATAGTCAGAGAAACACAGTCCAGCACACACACACAAAAGTGAATTTACAGTACGTCATTTTTTTCCTTCAGTTTTTAAAATAAAACACTAAGGGGAGATGTACATTCAGAATGCCGAGAAATATCTTTAAAATCCTTTCTCCTCACATGGATGGTAATCACTTCCCAAAATTTCCTGTTTCACACCCTTTCTTCCAACCACCCAACACTCTCTGAAAGAAGACACCTGAATTGCACTAAGTGTAATTGCCTCAGAGTCCCATCTGTTGGCTCTGAAATTCATTGCCAAATTTGCAGGGAGGTCACACCGCTCACGGGCTGCTCTCAGCTGAGCTGGAGCAGCGCATTGTGGGTCCAGGACTCCTCGACAACTTTCCTTCAGCCAGCACAGTAGTCTATGAAGCTGCCACACCTTACTTCCTTCCAAGACTCCTTGACTGGGGGTCAGACTTGTACTGTAATCTAAGTGCTCCCAGACTTTCCCAGGTGGTTTCCCCTAATTGATTTCTTTCATCTTTAATTCCCCTCTTGGTAGCTTCTCAGAAGATACACACCAACATACTCTCCCAAATTTACTTCTTCCTTCCATTGCACCCCTTCTTTCTGACAGTGGTCACTGACTAGGATAGAATTGCCAGATCAGAGTGACTCCTGTCTCAAAATGGAGAAAAACTCAAACATAGCAACCCAGGAAGAGGGCCTATGAATAGCAAAACATCCCAGGGCATGGGATTCTAGAGGGCCATTACTGGATAATTCAACCCTCCTTCAACTCCCACCCACTCCAGGCTGGGACTTGCACCTGAGGTGACAGGAATAATATTACAGATATACAGAACTATGTATGGAGTACCCATAGGTAGGGCACTAGGATAGTGAGGAGAAAAAATGGCAGGATGGGGAAGAAGGGCAGGCGGAGTTTACTAGATAGGAGGGGTACTAAGTTCCATTGACTAGTCATTTATGGATCTCTCTTGTGTTGGGCTTTCAAAGTTACGAAAAAAATCCTCGTTTCCCTGAGGAAGCAATATTTACCCTCGTCTAAGCAGAGAGGGGATCAGGGTAGACTGCTTTGAGGAGATGACACCTGAACCAGGTATCATAGGTGTAGAAGAGGATGCATATTTGTAGCAGGAAACATCCAGAACCACATGCAATTGCCTATTTGCTAGCTCAGTTCAATTCCACAAATACATTCTGAAGGCCTCCTATGTATTGGGACTTGTTCCAAGTGCAAGGGCCACAGTGGTGAGTGAGCCAGCCATGGTCCCTGCCCTCTGGCTTGGAAATCTACCTGAGGAGAGAGCTAAACAATCTTAATATGGTGTGAGATGTGCCACTGGAGAAGATCTACACAGCACTTTAGGACAAAAGAGTCCCACTGCCCCCAACCCCAAACAAGTCCCAATTTCTTTTTTTTTTAAACATATTTTATTGATAATGCTATTACATTTGTCCTACTATCCCCCCTTCGTTCCCCTCCTCCCTGAACACCCTCTCCCACTCCCCCCCTTTAGTTCATGTCCAT
>JAPYXV010004450.1:0-11372 GCA_028533065.1 Trachops cirrhosus
ATAAAACAGAATAATACTCAAAACTAAAACTTTGAAAGTTTTTCTGAACTAAAAATACTTAAAACTGTATTTAATGGGTACACTGTACCCCTTAGGGAAATCACCCCCGCACAGCTGACAAACACCAGACAAACGGACATCACAGAAGAAAAATGTCTCTGGACATTGCTTACATAGGCCACATCACTTACAAAGGAAAGAATACCAGATTGCATTAGGCTCTTCCCTGCCACGCTGCATGCCAGAAGACAGTGGAGAAAAATCTTTAAGATACTCAAGGACAGCAAATGTGAGCCCAGCCAACGTTTAAGCAGAAAGGCCCCAGGCAAACTGTCATAAACATTCAAGAACCTGGTGACTGCCCCTCTCATGAGCTCTTACTAAAGACTCGCCAGAGAACAAGCCCCAGACAATGGAAGTGACTTGGAAGACATCAGGATAAGGACGGGCAGCAGGCTCAGTGCCAAGACTAAATGATAATCGTGAGAGACCACAGAGAGGTTCTGGCTTTCCCTGACGCTGTAGATACAATACAACCGTCAAAAACAGGTGGAGGGAGCGGGGGGAGGATGCACAACACAGACTCGGCTTGCTGGCTGCCTTGCAGGTAGAAACAGGAAGCAAAAGAGTGTCACTTCGGACTACACACTAGGGGAGACAGAGGGAGTGAGAAATGAGAAGAGGTTACTAAGCTCATTTGAATATTGCTCCTAGCAGGGAACTAATAGAAAATAAGGAAAACCAAGGAAGGAAAGGTAGCATGGAAAGGCATTAGAATAAATGCACTCATTAGGACAGTCACTCAAACCTTCCTAAATGCCGAGCAAGCACACTGAGATCTCTGCATAATCGGACAGTGTGACTGACACAGTGAGGTCCAACCCATCCTTCATGCCAGTAAACATAACTGGACTTAATTCCGCTACAAAAGGAAAAATTCAGATTGGCTTTAAAGGCAAAATCTAATCCTAGGCTACATATCAGAGACACTCCTTATACAGAGAGAGACAGAAAGGGTAAAAAATAAAAGGATAGAAAAAAATGAACGGCATTAAAAGATACAGCAGGCAAACGCAAATAAAAGAAACCAGGAGTTGCCGTCCAGCTACCCAGAGAGGCAGAATTCAGGCCAAAGAGCATGGAGCGAGATAAGGTAGGAGGACACGGTGCAGCTCTGAAGCCTGCAGTTCCTGATAAAGATTTAACCGTAACACTGTTTATGCACACAATGACTTAGCAACGGCTTTCATAGGGCAGAGACGGGAGGACGTGACAGGAGAAATATACAGAAAAGACATTTTTAAAAAAACAAGACGATTTAGCATATCTATCTCAATCCAAGACATATCCACTGGGTGGACAGACAGACAGACAGAGAAAGTAGATAAAATAGATAAAAATAAGGCTTCCCATAGAAAACTTACAAAACAAAATCATTCAGGTAGATCTAAGAAAGACAAAATCAAGAGACACAGGTGGGTGCAGGGGTGTGACACCTATTTTCCTTCATAAATGAAAGAATTGGTCCTCCATCTCCGGCAAGTGCCCCCAGAAGATGGCCCTCAGCCAAAGAAAAGTGCCTTGTCCCCTGTTCCAGAGCAGCCCACGATGCCAAGGGTAGGTTAAAGTGGGAACAGTTCAACCAGCTCAGACTGGCCTCCCCCGCTCCAGCGCCCCCTATGGGCTGGTTCTTTGTTAAGCCTGTTCAACTTGTTCCTCTGCCTGATCCTGCCTCCTTCCCATCCCTTCCACTGGGGTTCATACCAAACCATTCTTTAATACACGCCCTACAGGGTAGTCTCTGTCTCAGGGTCTGCTTCCAGGGAATTGAATCTGCGACAGAAACATACAAACTAAAAATACACTGAGATTTCTCACCTACCAAACTGGACACAAAGCCAACCCTGTGACCACATGCTCTGCAGGCAAGGTTAGGGAAGGAAGTATTCCTTCATTGCTGGTGGGAACGTTAGTCATATCTTATAAAATTACATATGCAGCCCTGACTGGTGTGGCTCAGTGGGTTGGGCGTCGCCGGTTCAATTCCTGGTTGGGGCACAAGACTGGGTTGCGGGCCAGGTCCCCCGGCTGGGGGCGTGCAAGAGGCAACTGATCGATGATTCTCTCACACATTGATGTTTCTCTCCCTACCTTCCTCATTCTCTAAAAATAAATAAATACAATCTTTTTAAAAAATTATATATGCAATAACCTTTTGACCCAGCAAGCCTGGGGATTTATCCCAAAGATAGAGAAGCAAATGCATGAAAAGATGTATAGCCAAGGCTATTTACTGTAGCACAATTTTGTTATAATAGCAAAGGACACTGAATATGGGACTGGCTAAGGGAACTCAGGACAACCACGGTCCCCAGTCGGGGCGTGTACAAGAGGCAACCCACTGATGTTTCTCTCTCACATCGATGTTTCTCTCCCTCTCTTCTCTTCTCTCTAAAAAATAAATAAAGTCTTTTTCATAAAAAAAACTAAGCCCTGAAAATGAAAAGGGAAATTACACAAACAAGCCATAATTGTGTAACAGAACCACCAGTTGGTAATATAACCACCCAAGCAGGAATCGTTCCCAGAAACTTAAACACAGTAATTTGACTATCTATCCCTAGTGGGATTCACTCTCAGGGCCAAAAAAGAACTTCAGAAACGTCGCAAGCTGTTTCCTGTAATCACACTGTTAGCTGTAGTGGTCGGAATTGTTACTCTGAGACTGTGGTGCGCGTGTTTGCGGTGTGATGAAGCAAATCAGTAATTATGTTGGTCCCTTTAGGAGTTGGGATTTTCAGGGCGGGAAAGAGGAGACAAAGACGTCGGATCCACGAGGTTCAGTTACAACTCTGCAGTTCTGAATCTGAATGAGCGATATCAGTGTGAACCCACTAAGTGTTCATCTCTTAAAAGGAATACATGTTTTTCCCTGGTCGGTGGCTCACCACTGATAAACTCCCACTTATAAAATGAGTAAGTCCCACGGGTGGGTACAGCCTGGGGGCTATTGTTAACAGTATCGGATGGTGTACTTGAAAGTTGCTGAGGGTAGATCTTAAAAGTCCTTACCATGAGGCAAAAAAAATAGTCACTGTGCGATATGATGGATGTAAACTGGACTTAGAGATTACTCACAATATACACTCATGTAGAATCATTATGTTGTACGCCTGAGGCTAATATAGTGTGATACGTCAATTATATCACAATAAAAAAGAATTTTAGAAAGATAACAAATAGGAAGGGAAGGTAGAGTTAGAACATCGCCATTTTACAACCTCTAACGAATGAGTGGATTTAAGCGATGGTCACGAATAGCAGCTAATTAATTCCACAAAAAAAGAAAGGCAGCTGGCTATTTCCGTGTCCCTGTTGGAGTAACGCACCACCAACTAGGGAGCAATCCTGCCAGAAAACTAAACCTGAGCCTGACATAGGTTCTATATTTAATTACCAACTTTTGAGAAAAATAGGTGACAGAGAAAAATGTAGGATGAGGGACCATCCTGGTGTGTTTAGGATTTGTCTGGGTTAAGAACTGGGTTGCTTGGTCACCACAGCATTAGTTAAGCTACATCACCGGATGAAATCAGCACAATCCAACTGGAGAAAACTGTAAAAGATGAACCACCTCAAACCTTCAATAAAAGCCAAAAAAGCAAGGAAAGTATATGGAGAAGAGCCCCACAGATTAAAAGGTACTTAAGAGTTTTACCTGCCAGTTGCAATATACAGACCTTATTTGGTTTCTGATTCAAGTAAATATTTGGGGTTTTTTTGCTCTGGTTCAGTTGGTTAGAGCATCTCTGAGACAGAGAGGTTGCAGGTTTGATCCCCAGTCAGGGCACATACAAGAAACAACCAATGAATACATAAATAAGTGGAACAACGCACTGATGTTTCCCTCTCTCTCTCTCTCTCTCCCCCACTCCCCCCACCCCATTCCCTCTCTCCCTCTCTAAAATCAATAAGTCTTAAAAAAAGAGAGAGAGAGAGAGCGCACTGGCTGGTGTGGCTCAGTGGATTGGGTACTAGCCTGCAAACATAAAGGTCACTGGTTCGGTTCCCAGCCAGGGCGCATGCCTGGGTTGCAAGCCAGGTCCCCAGTAGGGGGCGCGTGAGAGGCAACCACACATTGATGTTTCTCTGCCTTTCTTTCTCCCTCCCTTCCCCTCTCTAAAAATAAATAAATAAAATCTTTTTAAAAAGAAAGAAAGAAATTGGTTTCAAAAATGTGTGAACCGACCAAAGTGTAATTGCCAACTGGAGATTTGAAGAAATCAAGAAATTACTGCAGTTTAAGTGTGGCAATGCTATTGTGGTTATTTCCATTTGCGATTCCTTTCGAGTCCTTATCTTCTAGAAATACAGAAATACTTGCAGATGAAATTATATGGTCCCTGGGATTCATAGCAAAGTGACGTCGGGGGAGCGAATGGTGTAGATGAGACATGACCTGGTCGTTGTTGAATTTACACGGTAGATACGTAAATGTTCTTAGCGCTTCTTTGTATGTTGTAATGTTTAAAAGTTCCCATATTCAAAATAAATTTTAATTTCAAAAAAACAAAAAAGATTCTCGGAGTGAGACTCATCTGGGAAGTTGAGCTCTGAAAACATCGCTTTCTGCCCTGGTCCTCACGCCAATTCCCAATCTAGGGCGCAAGCCCGGGTTGCCGGCCAGGCCCCCAGTAGGGGGCGCGCAAGAGGCAACCACATATTGATGTTTCTCTCCCTCTGTCTAAAATAAATAAATAAAATCTTTTTTTTAAAAAATCGCTTTCCTCCATGAGCCACTTACTTGTCTGTTGGTCCCAGACCCACACTTGTGTTGTGAGGGCTGGGGGTCTGGAAACCAGGTCTCTGACTCCTTACCAACTGGCTTCCGGTCAAGTTCCATCCATGAGAACCAATGACAAGAGAGTACGGGAAAGGGAGAAGGGGCGTGGCCTGGTTCCCGCCCACCTTGCCTCCGCATCCTACCGGAAACGCCCCCTTCCTCCCTTCCCCAAAGCCCCACCCTCACACTGTGATGTGTGTAGCAGACTTTTACTGAAGGCCTGTGCAGCAACAGAGAGTAATTTTATTGCAAGTAAGAAATATTATAGCACTGAAGGCCAAGCATCAATCTTCTGAAAAATTCATTGGCCGTTTTCTGCCCCCAAATAATTTCTACTGCCAGTGTCTTCCTAGGCCCCGGGCTGTCTTCTGGATCCTTCTCCCTCTCACCTCTGGGTCCTGGACCCTCCCTCCCAGGATGCCCGTAAATTATTCCTGTCATTCCATCCCTGCCTCGAGCTCCGTCAGCCAGGCCACTCTCTAGGGACCTCATCTTTATGAACCGAAAGGGCCCAAGGAGGTATTTCTATACAAAAGGAGCCAATTTCGTCCTAACGGGAATATTCTGCCTCCCTCCCAGGATGTTCAGCTCAAACTATAGCCATCTTTTTAAAATAGGTTTTCTGTTACATAAGGAGGCTAGGACGGCTGTCTCCACCTTTAATGAGAAAACATCGCAGTAGGAGTCAAATTAGGCACAACAGTGACTTGCCGAAGGGGGTGGGAGAGAGAAGGCTCTGAGATCCTTCCTCCCAGTGCATTGGAAGGGGGAGGCGAGGCCAGCGTCCCTCGGCCTCGGCACTATTAACATTTTGGGCTGGGTGACTTGGTCATGGATGGCTGCCTGTGGCTGGTGGGATGTTTGGCAGCATCCCTGGGCTCCGCCCACCACCCTGACAGCCAGGAATGTCTCCAGACATCTTCAAATACATCCTGGGAAGCAAAATCCCCCCTGCTGGAGAACCACCGGCTAGAGAAGCCACACCTGTCCCAACCGAGGACAGGACAGGTAACCTCGCTCTGTGCCTTTCCTGTGCTCCTTTGGGGAGAGACTTTCTCCGCCGGCCCCTCGCTTCATTTCAACTCCAGCCTCAGCCCTGCCTTCCAGCACTTAGCGCTTGTGCTGAGAAGTCAAGACGAGCGAGCATTTATGTTTTGTTTTGCCAAAGGTGAAAAAATGCCACAACAGCAGCCAGTAAAATGTAGCCCCAAAATAACTTGGTTTATTCCAGGTCTGTTTCATAATTTATAACCCTTGACATGAGCTTTTAAATTCTACTTTAAAATACCAAAAGAACAAATCCATCATTTATAGTTCTTTCCCAGCGCTCTTCCTTCTCCCGCTGGCTGAGGAAAACGTGGCTGGCGGGTCCAAATAAGGGCATGTCGGTTGGTCTAATGGGCACCATCCTGCTGGGGTTGGTCCATCCTGCTGGGGTTGGTCCATCCCGCTGTGAGGTGGATATTTCTGTCTCCGCTCCCCAAAGTCATTTGTTGAAATCTAATGTCCAAAGTGATTATTGGGAGGCAGGGCCTTTGGGTGATTAGGTCACGAGGGTGGAGCCCCCATGGATGGGATTAGCGCCCTACAGAACTCTCTCACCCTTTCAGCCACACCTGTGGTTCATAATGCACCCAGTCTGCGGTGTTTTGTTATAGCAGCCCACAGGGGCTAAGCCTCCCTGGGGCACCTCACAAGCCCCGGGGCTGAACTGTCATTCCAGGGGCTCTCAGAGCCACGCCCCACCGGACTTTCTAGCAACCCCACCCCACTCACAACTGCGCAGGTTCCGGTCATGTGTCAGTGTGTGACTTAGGCTGAGTTGTCATCAGATGGCCTTGTCTGAGGAGTGAGGACACGTGAGACCCTGCCGGGCTCAGATTCCAGACTCTGCATTTCTCCTCTACGTGGGACAACTTGGTGTTGAAAAGGTTCTGTGTTTTCACATCAAGCTATTGGTGTGACCACTGAAGCCCTCCTTTGGAGCAAAGAGAATACAGGTTCGGTCCAGGAAACCTTTGCTCTCCTCACCCCCAACGCAGTGAGAAATGGAGGTTCGGCCCTTGCAGGGGCCGTCTGGGGCCCACCACCTGGGTGGGCAAGCATGAGCCACAGGAGAGGCGGGACTCCCAGTAAGTCTACCAAGGCCCCTGGCTCTAACGACACAGACCCCCAGGCCTCTGTGGGGCAGCTTCCAGCTTTCTTGTGGAGAGAAAGAACCCCAAGGGCTGGAACCAGAGACATCACAGTTAGGGCGAGCCTCTGCTAATGAAGAAAAAGTGGGCATCCCCCCAGGCCAAATTACAAGCTGTACTTGACCAACTCGAAGCCGGAGAGAGAGAAAGCACCCACGCCCTTCCTTCCCCAGGAGTCAGAAGGCATTCTGCACCCAGAGGGCAAATCGGGAACTGAGGGGAGTGGGAATCGCTAGGTGTGGATAGGCCGAATGAGGGGACGCCAGCCGGATCACAGTTGGTCCCCCGCCCCTCCAGGGACCTCTCCCCCACCCAAACCCCCTCCATGCAGAAGGGCTGAAAGGCTATATGCCTGCCCGCGTCCAGGCAAGAAGTCAGGGGAGTGGGCGTGTCTTTACTGAGTGGGCGTGTCTTTACTGAGGAGAGCATCCGGTGCAGGGGCAGGTCCTCGTCCTATTGGCCCCCGCAGCTCGCCAAGCATTTAGTCAAAGGAGCTGTCTCCTCACCGAAGTCACTGGCAGCTCTTCTGCATTTTATTCATTTCCAAACCACAAATTTGACATTTACCCAGAACATTCAATGCTTGTCCGACCGTTGGCAAAAAAGCGAGCAGGAAATGAGGCATCTGTCCTCAGCCAGCGGTGCTCTGCCCAGCCCCTCCGTCCCCAGAGCCTTGTCCGGTGGGAGCTGCGTCTCTAATAAGTACTGACAGTCCCTTCCAGACCCTGCTGCTCCGCCGCGTGCCCGAGGTCACACGAGGGCGGCCCGGGGCTGGGCTCCAGCCTCTGCCTCTGCAGGAGAGAAGCTTAGTGGCCCCTGAAAGGCTTTGCCTTAGACCTGGGCTGAGCAGTTCTGCCTAAAATCAAGCACCCCCTCCCTTCCGGACCACCTGTGCGGAAGGACGGTGACAGAGCCACTGGACGCAGCCCAGCCATCCTGAGACCCCCACCACGCTCCTCCTCCTCCTGCCTCATTGCGAATCACGACTTCTCATAGTGGGGACAGTGCTCACTAATCAGAAGAAAGAGAAGAGGGAAGGAGGGAGGGAGAAAACTTGGCCTGGGGCATTGCTCCCTTCTAAGGACATGGTGCATTCTGGGTCCATCAGAGGTACGGAATGTCTGGTTAGTGTCCCCAGAGCCTGGCAGGGCCACTGAGAAGAAGAAGGGTAGAGTGCTGGGCAAGGTCAGCCGAGAGCAACCTGGAGAAACTTGAGCGGTGGGTCTGTCCATCCAGCGAGAGGGAGATCAGAGTGTCGGGGGGCAGGCAGGGAAGTGAGGGGGTGCAGGCAGAGAAGGGCTTTTGGAAAGACAGGAACCAACTGAGAAGGTCGTGGAAGGAGACAGAAGGAGCCCAGCCAGTGAGAAAGACACAGTGAGGCGGCCAAAGATTTCAGGCTGGAAGGCCTGAGAGCCTCTTTAGGGTCCTTTTCTGGGCTGCGCTGTGAGGTCACTTCCCCAGCGCTCACGAGGGCCACCAAAATCTTCATGTGTCACTGGCTACAGGCAGCAGCTTGTGGTTAGTGGAGTTCTGGGATACGAAGGAGGTGGGGAGTGTCCCGCCTGAGTCAGGTGGCATGGGAGAGAGGTGGCAGAAGCCACAGCATGCTTAGGGACAGGGGCCTGCAGAGACACAAGTCACGGGGGGTCTGACCCAGAACAGAAGCCTCACCATCCAAGACGGTGGGGGGGGCGGGCAGTGTGTGCACTGGGTGCGCCCTATTCTGCACAGGATGGGGCTCCAACCAATTCTCAGCGTCCTAAGGGAAACCCCTGAGCCAGGGCTGGAGGGCAGAGGGCGTCTGGGCCACATGCCAATCACTGTTCAACCCAGTCCCCCCACGTTCCTGTCACCAGCCCTGAGGAGAGAGCCCCACAGAAAGCCAACCTTGCAAGCAGGGAGGTCACAATTCAGGAGCGCCTAGGGTAGCTTGACATTAAATAAAGCACTTGGTCATTTTCCCATCTGCTAAGAGTTTCATTGCACTAAGGCAGCTCAAGACCCTGAGAACAGCCTCGTCTGACCCTGCCCATGTCCCTTATCATCAAGGTCCCTCCGAGCCTCCGGCTGCTGTCCCCTGGTGGGGCACGAAGCAGAAGCATGGCCGACTCCCACAGCCACCGCCTGGCGCGAGGCCACTACAGGCTGTTTCCCTAAGGACTGATTTGCCTGCCAGTTAGCATCTAAGTCTTTTGCAGCCAGACCTTATGCTATGGCTAATTTTAAAATAATGGTAGAACATCCTGCTACATTCTCCAGCTCTGGTTTCTTAGCGATCACTCTTGCAGACTTCCAGCTCACTTATAAGGTATGATTATAAAATAATAAAGCTGATTATTTAAACAACTGCTTCAGAATACTTTTTTTTTTTTGGAACCCAGTCTTAACTAAAAAAAAAACAATTTGAACTGTGCCTGGACTATCAAGAATCGCTTTATGTAAATGGTGATCACAACGGTGATCCAGATAAAGTGAGATTTTACAGGGTTTAATATCATACACCTATGCAGCTTTAACAGATCTATTACAATCCAATCTTTAACTACATCCTCACTGATCTTTCTACCAACCCCCTTCTGTGATCTGCAATTACCTAAAAATGTCTCAGAACAGTCGCCTCGGAAGACCCTGGGCTTCAAATTCCTCTCAAGATTTTCGAGCACTGGAGACAGACCAGCTCACTACGTGTGTCCTTCTCTCGGTCCCCTGTCGTCAGATGGGCAGGACGCCTACCAGGAAAACACCTCCTCCCGTGTGTCGGTGTGAGGTCTCACCTGAACAGCAGATCCAGCCCCTCCCTGTTCCGCAGACACTGTCCACCACTTGGGGGAAAGGTGCGTCCCTCGGACCCGAAGGTGGAACAGAAAAGGCCTGGGAGGAACCTCTCGGCCTCGGCCACATGGGGCGGTGAGCAGGCCACCCCCCAGGCAGAGGCCACCTGGGAACTGGAGACGCGGAGGGAGACGTCCCAGCAAAGGGCCTCCTTCTCCCGGCTCCTCGGCAGAGGCATCTCGGGGAGACACAAGGAGGTGACCACTTCTCAGCCGTCCCCTTCCCGAAGACAGAGGAGGGACCGGGAAAATGGTGGGCGGAGCTCTAACAAGGGTCTGCGCTGGGTGCTCCTAGAGGTTCGGATCCACTGAGAAGCCTGGAGAAGCCCTCCTGGGGGAGAGGACACTGAGCCAGGACTTGGAGGCCGGAAGGGCTTCTCTAGACCACGAAGGACAGAGTTTGCGTGACAAGAAGAGGGAAAGAAGACGAGGCCGATGCAGAGGGAGCAGTTAGCAGGACGTAGCCCCGTGTGTCTGGGGGTCTGGTATGCGGCAGGAGAAAGGGGTGACTGCAAAGGAAGATAGGGACTCTTGCGTCATGGAGGGCTTTGTCCTGTGGGCAAAGAGAAGTCCCTTCAGGGCCTGGTGCATCTGCTTATGCAACACGGGCAGGTCGGTGGCAGGAAGGGCCTGACACGGACCTCCTCCCCCGGCACTGTGGCAGAACAGACCCGGGAAGTCGGCCGGGCGGCAGGGGGGCTGCAGGGGCTGCCCCTGGAGGGGCAACAGGCTGGTGACACGGCATCTGAGGGGGTGGTGAGCTCAGGTGAGCACTGGCCCTCACAGCATGTCCGGCTGTGTCCTGAGAGGATTCCAGCCCCAGAGGGCACCAGACACGGTCCCTAACTGTACTTCGGAGCAAGGGCCAACCCCCACGCACTGAGCTGAGCGTCAGAACGGGGTGGATGATGGACACGGCGTGGGCCTTCCCCCTAGTATCAGACCCCACACCTGCCTATCCACAGAGGGGACCAGGGGCTGCCAGAAGCCCAGAGACCCTTCCTCAGCCCTTACACCCCACCCTGGCAGCAGAGGAAGACACAGGCCCCACCACCACCACCACACAGACAAAGTCAAGCACGCAGGCCTCTACGATGTTAAGGACTTTACTACCAATCACGACCGAAACCCAGAGAGGCGCGTTTCGTGAGCTGCCTAGTACCTGCTGTCAAGGAGCCGCTGTGCTTGGCACGGGAGGGGGGACAGGCTGCAGCACAGAGGCAATGAGCCCCCCAGATCCAGCCATCTAGGGTACTGAGTAAGCGTGCGGACAGCACAGGGTGGGGCAGTCACTCAACGGGGCCCCCAGCCCCAGGGAGGGGAGCTCCGAGCCTTTTCTAGAAGAAGCCCCTGAGGACCAGCAGGAATTCGCCAAGCAGAGGGGCCTCCAGGCAAAGGAGCAGGCGATACAAAAATCTGCAGAGGAGAGAAGGTTCTAGAAACACCAGAACCTTGCAGAGATCTAGTCACTGTCCCTTGAGCAAGGGAGGCCATGTGCACAAG
>JAPYXV010004451.1:0-11372 GCA_028533065.1 Trachops cirrhosus
ACTATAAGATGTACCCCCCTTTCCTCCCAAATTTAGGGGGTGCGTCTTATAGTCTGAAAAATATGGTGATTCTTTTAACTTGTGAAAAGAAGTCATTTTAGGTTGATAGCTTCACAGGTGAATCTGATTTTTTTTTTTAAGCTATTTTCTCAGCAGTGATTGAGCATCTGTATTCTCTACGTGGTAATAAGTTTTGACACTGTTATTTTTATAAGGTTTTTGCAGCTATCTTGGGGAATTTTTTTCCATTAAAGTAGGTAATGTAAATTTAACATTTAAGTGATATATTCTTTGGGTCTTTAATAATACATTTCTAATGGCCTTTTCAGTATACTTCTGAACTTAATGAAGTTGCTTTATTTTATAGAATTAAAGATTTGTAAAATCAAACTTAACTGCTCCTAGTTAGAACTTTGGTTTTTATTCCAGGTAGCATTTAAAAAGTACTACTAATAAAATACAGTGACAGCACATGAAATATGAATTACAAATGCTAAGTTTACCTATAGTAAGTTGATGGATATCCATTCTTGTTTTGATGGAAAAATCAAGCTTATTTTTAGTTTCATGTCAAGGTAATTTCAGTGGAAATAATTATTTTAAGTAGCTTTACATACATTTTGAAATGAATAAAATTGTGAAAAAATGATGGATTTGATTCATTTAAGGGGAGAGTTGTTAATATCTTAAAAAGTCATTTAGATAGGAAATAAAGCTATGAAGAGAGAATGAGATCTCCTTTTATATTGTCCTTATCAAGTTTTTCAGTCTTGATTAAATCATTTTGAATTCGTAGTTTACGCATAGTTAGAAGTGAACTATGGTCTTGAAGTTTGTGAATTTGGAGAGGAGTTTTAGAATTTTAGAAACCAACTTTATTAGTTTTATTTGAGCCATGAAGGAGTTATGTTTCTTGCTTCATGTCTGTTAGTGAATTAGGAGCAGAACAGTATTGATGTTAACAGTCTTTCTTGAGACCTATTACATATTTGACAGTAACTATTTTCCAGATAATGTTTTTCTATTTATAGTCAGTTCTCACTTCGCAGGCTTCTAATATAGTTGAATTTCAGTTGCCACAGTTTAGTTAAATAACACGCCAGCCCCCTAACAACAAACTTCAGATGCCATTTACCATGATATGTTAACTGTAATTGTGTACTATGTAAACTTCAATACTAGCTCTTCAGTTTACAACCCACCATGTAATTAACAGATGTTTAACATGATCAGTGACCAGTGACTTTACTTCTCTCAAAGTCTGTTGGAGATTGGTCACTGTACATTTCTTACGCATTTCTTGTACAGACAGGAAAGTGTGTAGTTTTGTTAACCTCCTTATCTCCCAATGATAAATCCATGTGACATTTTGCAAAACAGGATAATCAAGGAAGAGAGTTGACCAACAAAGATGAAAGGGTAGCGAAGAAATGAAAAGTGAGAAAATTAAATCCGAAAAATGGAATGTCACAGATTTGAAAATAACCACAGGTAAATAAAGATAGGAGAAGAGCTGGGCTTGCCTAAATGAAGGTGTGGTTTGAATTCTATTGAAGTGTCAGATGAATATAAAAAACAAGAAAAGTCGGCCCCTGCCTGCCCCCTTTGCTAGAGGGATGCAGGGGAGCAGAGAACTTGGGGGTCAGAGAAAGCAAGGAGAGTTGGGGAAGAGTAGCTGGTGGCGGTGGTTCTGGAGTGCTTCTCTCAGGACGGCCACCCTAAGGAGGAAGGATGTCAATCAGCACAGCTCTTCCTCCCACTACCAAGCCCTTCTTCTTGCCATGTCCCAGAACTGGCATCGCAATGCAGCCCTGACACTGGAGCGTGAGGACAGCGGGACCTTCAGTTTGGGGAAGAGGATTATGGCTAAACCAGGGAAACATTGATTCAGGTGTTAACAAGAATATGGCATGAAGATCAAGACCATCCCTGTTTATGGATGTGAAAGATCCAGTATGCAAATATACATGCCCACTTTGCCTTCAGAGTAACCATTGGTGACATAACCTGCACAGGTGAGGGTACAGGTAAGAAGCTGGCTAAACATAGAGCTGCAGAGGCTTCCATAAACATTTTGAAAGCCAGTGCAAGTATTTGCTTTGCAATACTAACCCCTTAATGCCTGACCCTTCCAAACAAAGAACCAGCTTAGTCCTGTTGGTTCATTATAGGAATTGGCTATTCATCATGGCTGGAGACTTCCTGAATATGCCCTTTCCCAGGAGGGAGGATCTGCTCATAAGAGAGAATATACCACAATTTGCAGGCTAGAGTCATTTATGGAAACTGGAAAGGGAGCATCATAAAAACAAGCCAAGAAAAACTCTTCTGAGAAATTTATTGCCAAATTCAGTAATATTTCTCTAGAGAACCACATTTCTTTAGCAAATATAGTAGGATATTCTTCAGGATGTACTTGGCATTCCTTGAAGAATTCTCCTGGTGAAAAGATCAGGCAACTGAAAAGAAGCCACCTTAGTATTCCAAATACAGATTACATCCAACTGCTTAGTGAAATCACCAAGGAACAAGGTTTTAATAGAACATATTTAGATACAGAACTGAGTGCCAGTGGGCAGTATCAGTGTCTTGCTGAACTGTCCACTAGTCTCATCACTGTCTGTCAGGGCTCTGGGATCTCGTGTGTCAATGCAAGAGTGATGCTACCCACAATGCTTTGCAGTATTTAAAGATAGCAGAAAGAAAGTAAACTTGGAGCAACTTAGAAAACCCTTTAGCAGCACATAAAAAATTGTTCTTTCATGCCTTCCCAAGTGAAACATTTAGAGTTGGAGTTTGTGTGTTGTTTCTGAACCTCTTTCATGGATTCCATCAATACTACAGATTTAATTATCTCCTAGTTGTTACTACACTCTTTTTAATGGCTTCAGCTTTGTATTGGTATATTGTATTTATAAAGTTTGTACCATAGGCAGAGTGTAGCACCCATTTAACAATGTCATGTACATAGAAGGAAGAAACTGCATGTCTATTAATGATGATGAAGATGGTGAAGTAAAACTGCTAACAACAGTCTTTCATACTGCTACTTAACCTCTTCCTTGTGCAAGGCTTTGAAAAGGGAATTCAAAGGAAGCTCCTTGGAATTAGAGTGTTGAGGAATACACTAACAGGCTCTTACTGAATGTGATTGTTAAATGTCAGGGAACATGGTTATCTGTTCTGTATCTGAATTCATGTAATAAAGAACTGTTATTAAAAAGACCAAACATGTTTTCAACATTATTTAGTGTAAATTGTAACAGGAATAGGTTTCAGTTTGACTAGCATTCATGCCAAAGCACTGAATTTAGTTGCTGCATTGAAAAAAAAGAAACTAATTACAAGGAGACTGAAGAATTTTTTATTGCCAATAAAAGCTGTGTTTTTTTTTCCAGAATCAACATGAGTTAAGCTGTTAGAGCAGATAGGGATGCTATTGTGAACTTGTACCAGATTTCAGAGATTAATTGAGCGAGTAATTATATGATAATCAACTAATTAATGTAGGGTAGGTCTGTATTGCAAGGTGATCCCATCCATAACTTATGTGATGAAAGAGGATCCTGGAGAGACCCAAGATGACGGGGGATAAGGTGATATTACACTCATCTCCTTCCATGTCCAAACTGGAACTACAACTGAAATATAGAACAAACAATGTGAATAATCAACTGAAGACTGGCTGAATAGAAGTCTTATAACCAAGGATTCACAGAATAAGCCACATTGAGACTGGTAGGAAGGGCGGAGAAGCAAAAAGTGCTGGGCCCGCTCCCACAACAGACTCCAGAGGGATATCTTAGCTGCAAAGGTTTCCCCTGAGGAGTGTGAAGTTTCAACACCATGCTGGGCTTCCCAGCCCCGAGCACCAGAGCTGGAAGAGGTACCCACATAACATCTGGCTGTGAAAATCATTTGGGATTCTGTCTATCAGGGAGAAAAGGGAGTCAGCTAAAGACATAGGCACTGTCTTAAAGGGCTAACACATAAAATTTCATTCACAGACATTCACCCTGTGGTCTGGTGGAGGGAGGGTAGAGTGTACTGGAGTCATGTGAGGAGAGACTGGGATTTGTAGCTCTGGGGAGAGAGCTGAGGGGATAGTCACTGGGATGCCTATGCTGAGTCACTCTCCTTCATCTCTGAACTGTCATCATTTTCTTCAGTGGAGCACTACTCTGCTTATGGCATCAGCCTGGGGGAATGCAATAGGCCTACCCTGTGGAATCACTTTGTTGAGCTTGGGCTTCTGACAGAATCTAGGACATACTTGAGTTGTGCAGCTCTAGGATGAGGGTCAGTTTTCAGTTGGATGCTAAATCACTGAAGAGCCCTCCCTTCACAGGGCCAAATCTTTGCCTATTTGGGTCTGATAAACTCTACTACCCTCACTGTGACAACTCCCTTAGACCTCACCCCATCACAAAGGTCTGTGGGCATTTGGCAGTGGTAGCTAGACTCATTATACCCAGGGACATTTGCTGAGTGGCCTTAGACCAAGCACTAGCACTGACTTTTAACCTGTACCAGTCTGGTGAATAGCACCTGCCTCTACCTTGTGTGACTCACTGACAACCTACCTCATGCAACTTGATTACCACCAGAAGCTTTTTCAGTGACTGAGCCTGTCAGGCAGCCAGCAGGTTGAGGCAGGCACAGGTGGATCTTGGGGTGCTTTGGATTTCTGCTGACCTTCCCCTGGGCCTAGTTCTGGTAAAAGCCTGCCTTGGTGCACAGCTTGGTCCTTCTCATGTACACCGAGGCCCAGCAGAGGCAGCCATAAACTTTGAATTGCTTTGTAGCTCAAAACAGGTTGCCCAGGGCCAGTCACAGTCAGCATCTGACATTGGTCTGCACCAGAGTCACTCCCAAGAGGCTCCAGATCCAACGCAGACAGTGGCCAGCTTCAGATGACATCAGAGCAGTATCACAGGCAGCATGTCCAAAGCGAGATTTTGGCAGGCACCAGACCCTGCTGATGCTAATTTCCATTTGTGAGGTCAGTACCTGCACAGCAGCTTGTACCCTGTCACGGTCAGTCAGCCTGAGGGTTGACCTCACACATGAATGGGCCAATAGCAGTGAAGACTCAGTTACAACAGAAGGGCCCAAATAACCTACACAAAGGTCACTCCTGGAGCACCCAGCTCAGGTGATCAAGGAGACTGTGGCACTGGGTCTGATAGGACACCTACTGCGTAAGACCACTCTGCTAAGACTGGGAGTCCTAGCAGATCTACCTAATATAAAGAAACAAATACAAAGAAGCAGCAGAAATTGGGAGACAAAGAAATAGGCCTCAAATGAAAGAACTGGAGAATTCTCCAGAGAAAGCTAAATGAAATGGAAGCCAGCAATTTATCAGATGTGGAGTTCAAAGTAATGGTTATAAGGATGCTCAACAGCTTGTAAAAGGACATAGAAACCATAAAGGATGAGTCAGAGATGAAGAATGCAATACCTGAAATGAAGACTACAATAGAAGGAATCAACAGCAGGTTGAATGAAGCAGAGGGTCAAGTCAGTGGTTTGAAAAACAAGGTAGCTGTAAACATCTAACCAGAGCAGGGGAAAAAATTTTTTTAAAATGAAGATATTTTAAGGGTCCTTTGTGACATAATGAAATGTAACAACATCCTTGACATAGGGGTACAAGAAGGAGAAGAGAGCAAGGGATCAAGAACCTATTTGAAGAAATAATGACTGAAAACTTCCTTATTCTGGTGAAAGAAAAATATACGTAAATTTTGGAATCCCAGAGAGTCCAAACAGTATGAACTCAAATAGGCCTAAACCAAGACATACTACAATTAAAATGGCAAAGGTTATGGACAAAGAGAGACTCTTAAAAGCAAGAGAGAGACCTAGTTACCTAAGGGAGCACCCATAAGACTGTCAGCTGATTTCTCAACAGAAAAATTTCAGGCCAGAAAGGATTGGCATGAATTATTTCAAATGATGAAAAGCTAGGACCCACAATCTAGGCTACTCTTCCCAACAAGGCTACCATTTAAAATTGAAAGAGCAATAAAGAGCTTCACAGGCAAGTAAAATCTAAAGGAATTTGATACCACCTAACCAGTATAAGAAGAAATGTTAAAGGTTCTTTAAGAAGAAGAAGAAAGAAACAGGTACATAGTTATAAAGAATAAAGTGGGAGTGAATACGTACCTATCAATAATCACTCTAAAAGTAAATGTCTTAAATGCTGTCATCAAAACAGGGTAGCAGAAGGGATAAGAAAAGACATATATATATATGTCTTAGTATATATATGTCTAAGTGTGTATATATATATGTCTGTGTGTGTGTGTATACTAAGAGACCCACTTCAGAATGAGAGATACAGATTAATAGTCAAGGGATCGAAAAGATATTTCATGAAAAAAAGCTGGGGTAGCAATACTTGTAACATAAAATAGACTGCAAAAAAGCCATAATGAGACAAAGAAGGACATTACATAATGCTAAGGAGTTCAGTCTAATAAGAGGATATAACCCTTGTAAACATTTATGTACCCAACATAGGAGCACCTAAATATAGAAAGCCAATCTTGAATCTTGGTGGACATAAAGGGAGAGATATAATATAGTCATAGTAGGGAATTTTAAAACCCCATTGACATCAGTAGATAGATCTTCCAGACAGAAAATCAATAAGGAAACAGTAACCTTAAATGACACACTAGATCAGATACATGTAAATGGTAACTTCAGAGCATTTTATCCCAAGTGCACATAGAACATTTTCTAGGATAGACAACATGTTGGGACACGAAAATGAGTTTCAGTAAGTTTAATAGGATTGAAATCATATAGGCATCTTCTCTGACCATAATGGAATGAAACTAGAAATAAAAAAAAAATTTTAAAACACACAAAGACATGGAAGCTAACATGTAACTAAATAATGAATAGCATAAGAATGAGATCAATATTATCAAAAGATGTCTTGACACAAATGAAAATGAGAACATAACCACCCAAAGTCTATGAGATACAGTGAAAACAGTCCTGAGAGGGAAATTCGTAGCATTAGTCCTATCTCAAGAAATAAAAGAAAATCTCAAATAAACAATCTAACTTACAAGAACTAGGGAAAAAACCCAACAAACATAAGCCCAAAATGAATGGAAGAAATTAAATAATAAATATCAGAGCAGAAATAGAGTAAAAAAATGAAACAGTAAAAATAAAAATCAATACAAAAGACACACAGACAACAGTATGGTGATTATCAGTGGGAAGGGGAGGAAGAAGGAGGTAGACTGTAAAGGGGGGTAAATTGTGTTAGAAGGAGACTTGACTTTGGTGAACGCATAATACATTATACAGATAATGTATTGTAGACTTGTACACCTGAAACATAATTTTATTAACCAATGTCACCCCAATAAATTGAAAAAAAAATTTTTTTAAGAAAGATATAGATTCTGAAGTGGTAACAAAGGGGAGAGTATAGATAAGTCTGAGGAACTTAGTAAAGGTGAATTTATCAGTATAAATGAGGAAAGTGTTTGTGACAAAAAGGGTTAAGATGTTTTAGAGGAATTAACTCTTGGCAAAAATTTTAATGTTAAAGGAACTCTTAGAAATAGATCAGAAGGGCAAAGGGTAAAATGTTGGAAGCTGAACCAAACTTGGAAAGAATTATGACAGTTTGCAAAGGCATGGAAAAGGTACTTAATTCCATATCATAAGTTATCTGAGGAACAGAAGGTGGCAATCACTGTGTCTCTTAATGTTTAAGGTATTTTACAAAGAAATAAAACACTTTGATTCTCAAAGTGTCTTACATTTTAAATTATAAAATAGTAAATATTAACTACACAGTATTTTTTATTTCCTTATATATTTATAGCTGATAGTAAAAGTTTTTAAATGTGTTGATAAAAATCTTAAAGATCACAGAACAATTGCAATTTTTTCCCTTTGGTAAGAGTGCTTTCTCTGTTGGTTTCAGCTTCAGGGTTATTTTTATGATCCTGCACTATAGTGCAAAGTGCTGCCTTTGTAAAATAATATGTTTTCCATAACAACTTAGGATATTTTCCAACTTTATAAAATGATGATAAAGATCATTAGTATGAATAAACTTGAAAGTATAAGTAGAGGATGTTTGAATGGGAGTAGTAATAGGCAAAGACAAGCATTATTATTGTGGGAGTGAGGAAGATGATTGGATATTTAATTTGGAGTGGGGTCTATTGCAGGCATTAAAACTGTTTGAAGCTTCTGCTTAATCTTTGAGATTTTTGCAAAAAATTGTTTTAATCCTCACCCAAGGATTTTTTTATTGATTTCAGAGAGAGAGGAAGAGAAGGAGAGAGGGAGAGAGAGAGAAACATCGATACATCGATGTGAGAGACAGATATCAATCAGTTGCCTCCTGTATACTTCCTGGCTGGGGATTGAACTCTCAACCATTTTGGTATATGGGTAATGCCGCAACTAACTGCTGCCCAGGCAGGGTGAAATTGTTGAAAATTTTAAAGTACACTCTAGGATGATTAAGTTTTTAATATAGATAAGTTTTAAATTATTAAATAATTATAGTAATTCTTTTGTTTAGCAGACATTTATTGAACTTCTGTTAGTGTTGGGCATTTTTGTAAATACTAGGCTTGCAGCAATAAGGAGTAAACAAAAAAATCTCTCTGGACTTGGATACACTTTAACCTGTCTTCTGCTTTGGGAAATATTTCTAATCCTTTACAGAATCTTCATTTAATTAGGGTTCTGTTGAGAGAAACTAGATTGTTTTTAATTTTTGTATAACTCTAATGACTTTTGTATAAAAACTGGTAAATTGATTTCTTTTTTAGATAGTCTCCAAAATGGCGTTAAAAATTAATGTTTTCATAACCATGGTTATTTGTTAACAGATAGATGTATCGGAAACATGGGATATTTCATGGTACAACTTCAGAAATGTGTTCGGGTACTTGATTCTGTAAAGATATTCAACGGGTGTGCTGCAAGAATTTTTCAAACATGCAATACCTGACTATTTAGTCAGGGGTACTGACCTCTTTTCCCTTAGTTTGGCGAGCAAAAAATGACAACAGCCAAAACAACGTTAGCTGTCTGGTGTGAATGAATGAAAATTATACCTATTTTTTGGTCAGGCTGGCAAAAAAGATTTTTTGGTGTGCCACAGAATTTTAGTAATTAGTTTATATGTGCCATGAGATGAGAAAGGTGGAAAATCACTGCCTTATATCACCCTTACCTTTGGAGTAAAATTTCTATAGTGGCTATTATGGACACATCTGCTGTAGTATTGCTGAGAAAGAGAGTTGTGAATTCTCCCTTGTTTAGGAAGTTGGGTGTGTGGGTTGTGTGAGATGGCATTATTAAAGAGTTGTAACTTTAGCTCAGTCACAAAATCTGAGTAGGCGTTTACTATTGAATTAAGATTGGAAATGCTTGAGCACGGTGCACAGTGGTCCAGAGGCATGAAACTGCCTGAGAGATTGGGTGAACTACAGGTCATTCATAACAGCTAGAGCATTTGCTTTTGGGATGGGGATGTAATTGGGAATGTGAAGGCAGGAAACAAAGCAGTACAGGCCAGATTTTGGAGAGTCATACATTTAGGCTATTTTCTGGGAAGCCTTTTTCAGAGCTGTGTGTAGGGGTGTGTGTGTGTCCTCTCTCAACCTCTTAATACCTTCATTTCTTCATTTATAAAGTAGAGGTGTTAACAATACTTACCTGATAAAACTTCAGGGAGGCTAAATTGAATTCAATCTGTTTAAAAGTTGAAAACAGTGCTAGACAGAGGGCAAGGTTCTTGATAAGTGTTAATCACTAATTGTAATGGTTTGGGAGCCATTGCTTTAGGTCACCTAAAAAGCTCCATAGTGAGGTAGTTGATAGAAATAAGAATCACAGATGGTTAATAACTATATGGAAAGATTATTCTTCAGAATTAAAAAATGAAACATTTGAAATTTAACAATAAGGTAACAGTTTTTGCTTACCAAATTGAGAAAGATGAGGAAAAAAAACTTCATACCATGTTGGTAGAGAAGTTCTTGAGAAACAGTACGAATTCACCGTATTGAGATATATGCACATACATATATATATTAGAGAAATACTTTTGGTGGGCAGTTTGGTAATATCTATAAGAAATTTAAGGATTAAAGACTTCCGGCCAAGATGGAGGCGTAGGTAGATGCACTGTGCCTCCTCACACAACCAAGATAAGGACAACAACAGTATAGAAACAAAATAACAACCAGAACTGACAGATAATTGAAGTGTATGGAAGTCAGACACCCAAGGATTTAAGGATAGACGCATTCATCGAGACCGGTAGGAGGGGTGGAGTTGGCCGGGCGAGGGACGCTGAGGGAAGCACGGAGCAACTGGGGCGGTGCGCAGCTTTGCAGCAGGCAGACCCTGGGCCCATAAGCTGCGGTGGCTGGTGGGCCCCGGCCAGGGGGTGGCGACCAGCAAACCCAGCGAGGCGGCCATTGTGAAGCAAGGCACTGTGCGCAACTCAGGGTCCCAGCGCTGGGAAATAGAGCTTTGGGTCACTGACTGAAAAGGAAGGTCCTGAGGGGTGCACAGGCCCACCCACACTGGAATTGGTGCCAGAGGGGCCCAGTTAGCTCACGGAAGGTGGCGGAAAGCTCTGAGGTCCTACAGAGAACAGAGCAAGTGCCATTGTTCCTTCTCGGACCCCGCCCCCACATACAGCATCACAACCCTGCGACTGGGGTGCCCCGCCCTAGTGAAAACCTAAGGCCCCACCCCTCACTACAGGAGCTCAACAAGACCAAAAATAAAAAATAAAAAACCCAGCAAAAAGATGGCTCAAACAAAAGAAGAATTGAAAGCCCCAGAATCCACCCTTTTAAGTGACCAAGAGATAGCCAACCTGTCATACGCACAGTTCAAAGCACTGGTGATCAGGATACTCACAGAATTAGTTGATTTTGGTCACAAATTAGATGAAAAAATGCAGGCTACAGTAAGTTTAATGAAGAAAGATGCACAGGGAAGCAATAGTGATAGAATGAAAGATGGGTCTCACATCATTGAAGTGGACCAGAAGGAAGAAAAAAATATACAACCAGAAAAGAATGAAGAAATAAGAATTCAAAAAAATGAGGAGAGGCTTAGGAACCTCCGGGACATCTTCAAACGTTCCAACATCCAAATTATAGGGATACCAGAAGGAGAAGAGGAAAAACAACAAGTGGAAAAGATATTTGAACAAATAATAAAGGAGAACGTCCATAATCTGGCAAAGGAAATAGAATTCCAGGAAGTCCAGGAAGCTCAGAGAGTCCCAAACAAGTTGGACCCAAGGAGGAACACACCAAGGCACATCATCATTACATTAGCCAAGGTAA